>BLSH010534970.1:367793-379877 GCA_018402905.1 Glandirana rugosa
CACCTCCCTGAGGTATTTACTTAACTTTATCACCTGTCTTTTTCTAGTTTTTAAGTTACCGATAAAATGGCAGGGGGGGGGGGGATTTTTTTTCTACATTGACTGTCTGTCCACTATTTCAATTCATTTATGGAGTCCCTCCACCGGTTTCACAATATCACCTAGCTTGGTACGGTACGGGCTGGAAATGTCTATATGCTCATATGTTCCATTTGCTTAAATGTGGGAATGGCGGATAAGATTACAATGGTCTCCTGGAATGTCAGGGGGTTGAATAATAAGCTGAAAAGGGCTGCAGTGTTCCGTTATCTCAGGACCGTTAAGCCACATATCGCCCTCCTACAAGAGACTCACCTAGATGGGTACAACATTCTTGCACTGCGTAAACCATGGGTTCAAAAGGCATTTCACGCTACTTACTCCACTTTCGCCAGGGGAATATCCATCTTGATAAGCAAAGCAATTCCATGCACAATACAAAAGGTGTTCTCGGATCCGGGGGGGCGGTATGTGGCAGTCGTTCTAGATGCGTATGGTAGGAGCTTTTTAATAGTCAATGTATATCTGCCTCCTCCTATCCAGCCGCAGCTACTATATGACATGCTGACTAGACTCTCGCAGGTGGCGCACCTTCCGATGGTTTTGATGGGGGATTTCAACTACATATTGGATGTGGCGTTGGACTCCTCCAACATGGACAGGCGGGCCTCGGGCGAGTTTTTTCTCCTGGGCCTCGGTGGCGGGGTTGACGGAGTTGTGGAGGTGGAAGCACCCTAATGAAAAATGTTTTTCGCATGTCTCGACCCCCCACCGATCAGCCTCCAGGATTGACCTGGTATTTGGTAACTCTGCGGTGTTGCCATATGTGGGTGACACTGAATACGTGACAGGAGGCATCTCTAACCATAGCCCCTTATCGGTCACTCTAACAGTGACCTCCTGGGTGGGGGGTAGGGGGGGATGGAGGCTTGCCACTGAATGGCTCCAGGATCAACAGGTAATGGCACAAGTAAAGTCTCCCCTAAAAGCCTACTGGGCTCATAATCAGGGTTCGGCTGACCCTCTCAAGGTGTGGGACGCCTTTAAGGCGGTGGCTAGGGGGGAATACATTTCTGCCATCAAGACTGCCAGGGTAAATAATAACGAGACTTCCCAATCCCTGATGGATGAGGAGCGTGAAAGTAAAGAGGCCTTTGCAACATCCCCCTCAGAATCCACATACCTAGATCTAAAAGAGGCACAGCGACGCCTGTCCATGCATTTTGGGGAGGTGGCTCGCTCTGACTCTAGCCGTAGGGCATCCGCCATGTTTGCAGAAGGAGATAAAAATGGGAAGCTTTTGGCTCTCTTGGTGGCTGATATCCACCCACTTGCCAATATCCCGGGTATAAGAACAAATGGGGGGAAGGTAGTGGATGACCCCCAGGCTATAATGGACGAATTTGTTTCTTTCTTTTCTTCCCTTTATGCCCCCATCCCCCCATATGAGACTACAGCTATGAACTCCCTTTTGGAGTGTTTGCCCTTCAACAAGCTTTCAGACGACGAGAGGGAGTCTCTAGAGGGCGGGATTACGGTCAAGGAGGTTGAGGCAGCAATCTTTTCCTTTCCCCCGAACAAGGCCCCAGGACCGGACGGCTTTTCAGCCGACTTTTATAAAACTCACGTAGAACAGTTGGCCCCCAGGTTATGCTCCCTATTCGAGCACTGTCTCGAACAGAATAGTCTTCCCGTCTCGATGTTAGACGCATACTTAATACTATTGCCAAAACCGGGTAAGGATGTGCTTGACTGTTCTTCATATTGCCCCATAGCTTTGCTCAGCGCCGACCTCAAAATCCTCACAAAAATTTTGGCAAACAGACTGGCTAGAGTAATCTCATCTCTTGTTAGCATAGATCAAACAGGCTTTATGCCAGGGAAGTCGACAGATACTAATTTGCGACGCCTGTTCACCCACCTGCAGCTCCCTGGGATGTGTCTACCAGAGTCATTGTCTCTATTGACATAGAAAAGGCTTTCGACTCTGTGGACTGGGGTTTCATGCATAGAGTGCTAGAGATCATGGGTTTCGGTCCACAGTTTAGGCATTGGATCTCCTTACTATATAGCTCCCCTAGGACAGCAATCAGAATGGGAAGAAATATCTCTCAATTCTTTGACCTAAAATGGGGGACGAGACAGGGATGTCCTCTGTCTCCCTTCTTGTTCGCTTTGGTCATGGAGCCAGTGGCAGTGGCTCTGAGGACGTCTCCAGAGATAGGGGCAATAGAGGTCGGGGGTATTAGGGAGTGTCTAGCCCTGTATGCGGATGACTTGCTCCTCTTTCTCAAAGACCCCGCCGCCTCCTTGAGGGCGGCATTAGATGTCCTAAATAAAATGGCCACTTTCTCGGGTCTTTGGGTAAACTGGACCAAGTCATCTATCTTGCCCCTAGATTCCGGGGCTAAAGAGCAGGCGGATTCTACTCTGCCTCTTCAGTGGGTGCCCATGATTAAATACCTGGGGGTGAGGGTAATGGCCAATGTTGCCGATTATTTCTCTCTCAACCTGGCGCCGCTGCTATCTCCTTTGAGATCCAAGACGCAGGCTTGGGCGAAACTACCCCTATCGCTGATAGGCAGGACTAATCTCCTAAAAATGAAAATACTACCAGTAATTTTGTATCTTCTGAGGCATGCCCCAACGTGGGTTCCGAAAAGCTTCTTTAAAAAGATTGAGGGCATTGTCAGTTCCTTCCTTTGGTCCCCTAAACCGCCTAGGATTAGTACTAAAGTCCTACAAGTTCCATGGGGCCAGGGGGGCCTGTCTCTGCCAGACTGGCATAAGTATTATCTGGCAGGCCAGATGGTTTTTGCCCGTAGGTGGATGCGGGGAGATGACGAGGACTCGGCCACTGCTCTAGAAGCGGCTCAACTCGGGTCATATGAAAGCTTAAAACTGGCACTCTATAGAGGGGCTGGGTCAGATCTTCCATTGACCCAAACTATGAAGTCCACCATCAGGGCATGGGAGCAGGCCCAGAAACTGGCATGCCCCAGCTACCTTGGCGTCTCCCCGGCGTCGCCTTTATGGATGAATCCAAAACTGCCAGAATTTTACAAGTTCACAGACCCTATAATTTGGGCTATGAGGGGAATCAAAACGCTAAACGACATAACGACTATGGAGCAGCTACTGACTTTCGACCAACTGAAAACAAGACATGGTCTCCCCAACTCATATTTCTTTAGATACCTGCAGCTGCGGCATGCTTTTCAGACTCAATTCAGGGACTTGACTGTAGCATCCTTTCCTTCTGACCTAGAGAATATCCTTTCAACTGACGAACTACCCAAGACCCTCTCAGTGATCTACAAAGAACTATTTAAAAAATCGCCTCCACAGCTGGCCAGATGTAGGGAAAAATGGAGCCAAGAGGTCCAGGGAATTGGAGTGGGAGGAGGTTTGGGATAGACCATTCCAATATCTAATCTCCGCAAGGGACAGGCTAATACATTTCAAATTCTTGCACAGAATATACCTGACCCCAGCGAGATTGGCCAAGGTGTTCCCCTCCACATCTGCCCAGTGCTGGCGCTGTCCATTTACGGGGGCGGATGCCCTACACATTTTTTGGTCCTGTCCACGGGTTCGGTTCTTCTGGGAATCAGTGGTTAAGTGCATCTCTGACATTTTATTAGTACCGATCCCATGTGAGGTTAGGGTCTGCCTGCTTGGTCTGGTGGATGAGGTGGTCCCCTCCAGGGCCCTAAGGACACTGCTCAGCATTCTGACTTTCTATGGTAGAAAAGCAATTCTGCTCAAATGGAAGCAGCCCGGCGCTCCTGAACTGCAGTTCTGGAAAGCACTGGTAAATTCTATGATACCGCATTACAAAGCCACATACGAGGCAAGAGAGTGTGGGAAAAAATTCCACAAAGTATGGCAGGCATGGTGTGAGTCTAGATCCACGGCAGGCTAATACATTCTAAGTAAGGTTTCAACATCCTACAATCCTTTACTAGCCTCTTGGGAGGATATCAAATTTTCCGGTGACGAACTTTCACCCTTCTCTCGTTAAAACTGTCCCAGTTCTCACAGATATCGTAACCACTGGCTTAAGGATGACTTAGCCCAGACCTGCCAAGCCGATTAGAACTCCTAATATATTCTTCAAGGAACCAGGAGGTCTCTAGCTATCTGGTGGACAGCAGTGTAGAAGGGGGGGGGGGGTTATGTATATGTTACTGTTTATGTTATTGTCTCTTCCTCTCATCAGGAGGAATGGGATCGTATAGCAAGTTTTGTTTGGCCGTCATGGGCCCTGCGTGGCCAAATGTTGGGGGACTGTCCCACTCTTTTCTTGCTCAAAACAATAAAAAGAATTTTCTAAAAAAAAAAAAGAGTGTGCACATGCACCAGTGACGTCACTGGCTGCTATTATAGTAAATATATCCTAAAAGGTGTACATTTAGGAGATGCTTACTGTACCTACAGGTAAGCCTTATTTTAGGCTTACTTGCAGGTACAAGTAAACAAGGTAGGCTTAACTACCATTTTAGGGCCAATCGACTGAAACGCGCTCGCTTCTCTTGGCTATGTATTCACCAGCAGTGAAATAAAGTTTTGAAGCATTTTTAGCTGATGTGTGTGGCACTCACCTTTTCCCTTTTACTGCCTAATATAGAAGAGGGAGTGGTAGCAATTGTGCCCCCCCCCAAAACCATACTAGGCCAGGTGCCCTCAAGGCCCTTAAGGCAACCTGTCTCCAAGTCAGCGACCTGTGGTGAGTGTCTGTCCATATGGGAACACTGGAGGCACTGAGAAGTGGAGCACCTGTTTTATTTACATCTGGTCTGGGCGGGAAGTGTTCTAAGTGCCTGGTATTGAAATGGCTAATATGTGTCCTGGATTAAAGGGATGATGGATGATGTGACAAGCCTACTCTAACTGCAAATATAGAGAAACATATAAGCAACAGGGGGGATATCTAACTCTCCCTGCCTTCTGTGAACATTCCCTAACTACTGCATATCTGTCATAACAAACACTAAACAAAAGCTCTTGGGAAGGCTGATTTAGGGAAGGGGTTGGGACAGTAGAAAATCCTCATGATTGGACCTTCCAAGCCACCTGACCACAGTTCAGAGGTCAGAAAGTACATGATTGGTAAAAGTTGCTGTAGCAGCAAACAATCCCATTAGCATACTCTGAAGAACAGCGGCGGCTCTCTAATTAGGCAAATTAGGCGGTCGCCTAAGGCCTCACACTCACAGGGGCCTCGTAACCCCCTAATTTGACACTGACACTAGCACTGAGATAGAGTGTACTGACACCAGCACTTTAAAGCTTTTAATAAATGCAATTTATAAAGTTAATTTTTTTTATCGCTTGAATTATGTTTCCCATTATGGGCGTTAGTAGGGCCTCATGTCTAGGTTTTGCCTAAGGCCTCACAAAGCCTAGAGCTGCTTCTGCTGAAGATCCAAGAGTATATTCCTTATTTTAGTAGTGGGCAGAGACATGCTATTCATTCCACTGCACCCCAGGATCCAGCAGTAAATCAAGACTGGTTCATCTAGCCTAAATACAGATCCATGAATCCAGGCTGCATACACCTATTCTGAATCTATTATCTCAATATGTAAAAATTGTGAATTTCCCTATGGTGGTATCATCAGTTCCCTGGAAGCACAATCCAAAAAGATAAATATCTAACATACAAAGAATAGGAATTTACATTGTATGCTCACACAATGATCTTTTATCTTTTTTTGTAATTCTGTTTTCAAATCATTGTGTATTGTTTAAGTTGCCTGGGAGCACATGTAAAGTCCTATTCTTTGTTTGTTAGATACTATTCTGAATTTACCACTCATCTCCTGAATGTTCGGTGGAGTACAGTACCAAACTAGAACAACCCAGTAGCATGTACATTTAGAAAGTACACATTCAACTGAGAACAATTAGGAGCAGGCACTTGAAAATTACCTCTTGATCACATTACTATTTTTTAGCCATGAAAGAATGAGAAATCACATAACCCTCTTTCCAATTATTCACAATTGTGTTCTGAGAATGGACTCTCATTAAAATGCTGCTTTATGCAAGCAATTAAAGAACATTTTGGTAGACATAAAACTTTTGTTAAAAGAAATGCAACTTCTAAAGTTCATTCAAAGTCCTAATTTTAAAAATCAGTCTAGCATTTGTGATGAATGAGAACTGTTATGTCCCTTTTTTCAAATGCTAGTGCAATACATTTAAATCTAAACAATGATGATTGTACTCATGGTTAACCACTTCACCTCCAGAAGGTTTTACCTCCTTAAGGTCCAGGCCATTTTTTTGCTATTCAGCACTGTGCTACTTTAACTGACGATTGTGCAGTCATTCAATGGCAATGCTGTACCCAAACAAAATTGATATTGTTTTATTCGCACAAATAGAGATTTCTTTTGGTGATATTTGATCACCACTGGGTCTTTTATATTTTGTGATATAAACGAAAAAAGACCAACATTTTTTGAAAAAAATTATATTTTCTACTTTCTGTTATAAAATATATCCAATAAAATTAAATTTCGTCATAAATTTAGCCCAAAATGTGTTCTGCAATGTCTTGTGTGAAAAAAATCCCAATAAGTGTACATTGGTTTGTGTGAAAATTACTGTAGAGCATCTACAAACTGGTATATACAGTATCTCACAAAAGTGAGTACACCCCCTGTAAATATTTTATTATATCTTTTCATGTGACAACAATGAAGAAATGACCCTTTGCTACAATGTAAAACAGTGAGTGTACAGCTTTTAAAAACTCAACGCACAGCTATTAATGTCTAAACCGCTGGCAACAAAAGTGAGTACACCCCTAAGCATAAATGTCCAAATTGGGCCCAATTAGCCATTTTCCCTCCTCTGCATGGCTGCCGTCCCAGAAGGAAGACTCTTTTAAAGTTGATGCACAAGAAAGCCCACAAACAGTTTGCTGAAGACAAGCAGGCTAAGGACATGGATTATTGAAACCATGTCCTGTGGTCTGATGAAACCAAGATAAACTTATTTGGTTCAGATGGTGTCAGTCGTGTGGGAGGCGGCAACCAGGTGAGGAGTACAAAGACAAGTGTGTCTTGCCTACAGTCAAGCTTGTTGGTGGGAGTGTCATGGTCTGGGGCTGTATGAGTGCTGCCAACACTGGGGAGCTACAGTTCATTGAGGGAACCATGAATGCCAACATGTACTGTGACATACTGAAACAGAGCATAATCCCCTCCCTTCGGAGACTGGACCGCAGGGCAGTATTCCAACATGATCACGACCCCAAACACACCTCCAAAATGACCACTGCCTTGTTAAAGAAGCTGAGGGTAAAGGTGATGGACTGGCTATGCATGTCTCCAGACCTAAACCCTATTAAGCATCTGTGGGGCATCCTCAAACAGAAGGTGGAGGAGCGCAAGGTCTCTAGCACCCACAAGCTCTGCGATGTCATCATGTAGGAGTGGATGAGGACTCCAGTGGCAATCTGTGAAGCTCTGGTGAACTCCATGCCCAAGAGGGTTAAGGCAGTGCTGGAAAATATTGGTGGCCACGCAAAATATTGACACTTTGGGCCCAATTTGGACATTTTGACTTAGGGTGTACTCACTTTTATTGCCAGCGGTTTAGACATTAATGGCTGTGTGCTGGGTTATTTTGAGGGGACAGCAAATTTACACTGTTATACAAGCTGTACACTCACTACTTTACATTGTAGCAAAGTGTCATTTCTTCAGTGTTGTCACATGAAAAGATATGATAAAATATTTACAAAAATGTGAGGGGTGTACTCACTTTTGTGAGATACTGTATAGTTTTAATTTTGGCTGCCTATCACATTTTTGATTTGCTAAAATGCCATGGAGGTACAAACACCCCCCAAGTGACACCTTTTTGGAAAGTAGACACCCCAAGGAATTTGTGGAGAGGCATATTGAGTGCATAGAAGATTTAATTTTTTGCCACAAGTTTTTGACTATTTTATTTATTTATTTATTTATTTATTTTTTTACACAAAGTTATTAGTTTAATTAGATATTTCTCAAACATGCCATGGGTATATGTGGAATTACACCACAAAACACATTCTTCTACTTTTCCTGAGTACGTGGATTCCACATGTATGAGACTTTTTGTGACCCTAGATGCATACAGGTGCCAAAAACCAATCAGCTTTCAAAGGGCATAATTCCCTCACTTGATTTCCTGACTATCTATCACAGTTTTGGAGGCCCAGAAATGGCAGAATAGTACAACCCCCCCCCCCCAAAAAAAAATTACCTTTTTGGAACATAGATACCCCAAGTTATTTGCTGAGAGGCATGTTGAGTGCATGGAAGATTTCATTTGTTGCCACAAGTTCTTGAAAATTACACTTTTTTTTTTTTTTTTAAACAAAGCTGTTGCTTTAATAAGATATTTCTCATACATTCCAAGGGTATATGTGGAATTAGATCCTAAAACACATTCTGCTACTTCTCCTGAGTATGGGGATACCACACGTGTGAGACTTTTTGACAGCCTAGTCATGCCCAATATTAGAAGCTTCTGCAACACAATACCCATTCTTCTAACCACTTGAGCACCAAACCTGTGCTAGAAAATTACTTTGAACCCCCAAATATTATATTTTTTTTAAAGCAGAGGTCTTAGAGAATATTTTTTTTATGACACACAGTATTTGTGCAGCGGTTTTTCAAATGCAAATTTTTGTTTGGTAAAATATAAAATATAATGTTATGCTTAGTAAATAGATCCCAAACATGACAAGCTATAAAATTGTGCACGCCTGTGCAATGGTGACAAACTACTGTATATACTCGGGTATAAGCCGAGTTTTTCAGCACAGTTTTTGTGCTGAAAAAGACCCCCCTCGGCTTATACCTGAGTCAGTGTCTGTGGGTGATCAGTAGTTTCACATTAAACAGAGCTGTGCTGCTTCTAAGAGCCGTTCTGTGCTTTGTAACTGTGACTAAACACATTGGAATGCAGAGAATGCTGAGAGAGGTGTCAGATTTTCAGCTTGATGTCGGCAGGTGGGCGGGACAAGCTGATGTTAGCTGTTCAGTCCCGCCCACCTCCTGATCTCAGTGAAGAGCTACGGCTCTCTCTCAGCATTCTCTACATTCCAATGTGATTAGTCACAGTTACAAGCACAGAACGGCTCTTAGAAGCAGCACAGCTCTGTTTAATGTGAAACTACCTTACTCATCCCTTATGTGTTCTGGCTACAGTCTCTGTGTCCTGGCTAAAATCCCTGTGTCCTGGCTACAATTCCTGTGTCCTGGCTAATATCCCTGTGTCCTGGCTAATATTCCTGTGTCCTGGCTAAAATCCCTGTGTCCTGGCTACAATCCCTGTGTCCTGGCTAATATCCCTGTGTTCTGGATCCCTGTCCCTGTGTTCTGGCTCCCTGTCCCTGTGTTCTGGCTCCCTGTCCCTGTGTTCTGGCTCCCTGTCCCTGTGTTCTGGCTGCTGCATTTCCCACCCTAGGCTTATACACGGGTCAATACGTTTTCCCATATTTTTTAGGCAAAATTAGAGGGTCAGCTTATACACAGGTCGACTTATACACGAGTATATACGGTATGTACATTTTCATATCCATAGGTGATGGCTTAAAAGCCTTTACAGGTTACCACTTTAGTTTTAAACAAGAGGTCTACTGCTAGAATTACTGCCCTCAATCTGACGTTCGTGGTGATACCTCACATGCATGGTGCAATCACTGTTTACATACCGACAAGGGAACGATGGGTGCTTTTGCCCTTTTATTTTTTTAATCACTTTTATTGTCACCACAGGGAATGTAAATATCCCCTGTGATAGCAATTGGCAGTAACAGGTACTCCTTTCTGATAAATCGGGGGTCTCTTAAACTCTAGATCTCTCCCCTTCCCTTAAAGCATCTAATCATACTAAGATTGGTGTGATCAGATACTTTCCCAATTTAAAAATGGCACTGTTTACATCCGGCAAAACCAAAGTCATGAAATTCTTATGGCTTCTGGTTTCTTAGACCATAGAGATGATTGTAGCCATTTCGGTCTCAAATCAGCTCTATGGTCGGCGGAACCAGTGGGACGGGAGTGCCTGAGAAAGCTGTAGAAATTGACAAGAGGGGGTGGATGTCCCCTCACACTGCTTGTAAAAGCAATCCAGCCACTAATTAGGCACTAGGATTGCTTTTACAGGAAAGCTGACCACAGCTGAAAAAAACAATATTGGGATAATGCCTGCAGCTGCAGACATCATCCCGGTATAACTACTAAAAGTCCAGCGACGCTGGTCCTTGTTGGGCATATATGTAATATTCTGTTTTCATGCAGCCTGTGGGCTGAACGAAAAAAAGAGAACCTAACAGATTCCTCCATTCACATCGCATGCACGCTCCATAGCCAGAAGTACTGAGCAACGTACGGGTACGTCACTTTGCCTGTAGCGGCTTTGCCTGGAGCGTTCACAGTACAGTGAGGGTGGGCAGTCGGCAAGTGGTTATTATCTAACTCCAGATTGTTTGCTGTTTAACCATTGTAGAGCTTATCCCCTAAGGAGCACCTGGTGATGATGGGTTTCCTGTTCTGCCATGACTATTAAAGCTGCTCGGTCCCCTCTGACACACCCAGTTATAGATTAGAAACCATTCACACCTGTGTGACTTAAGCATTAGTAAACTACCACTCTGAAGTAATGCACATAAATTAGGCCAAACGACTGGTGGTAGGATAAATGGATGTATTAAAACAATGCAACTAAACAATACATAAATCATACAACAGGCAGATTAAAGATACACAGACCCATAAACTACCATATGTAGGTGCTTAGAGTGAGATTTTTGTGTAGGTGAGGCAAATTTATCCAGGCCTGACTTTAGTGCAGGCCTGATTGTTTTGATTTTAGGCAGGGGAGTGGCCCAGGAAGGACTGGAGACTGCAGGAAGGAACACCCCTTGGTTACCCCATCCCTCTTGTTCAGAAAGTTCTGGAAGAGGGGATGGGACTTTCTGAGGTATGTTGAGGAGCTCTGACCAATCCCCAACCTGGATTGGCACAGGGCAGGCCTCCTTAAATACCTGTGGTCTGCCCAGTAGGGGAGGAGAGTTTGGGTGGAAGAGCTGGAGATGGAATAGTGCGGAGGCTGTCGGGGCCTTGGGGAAGCCCCCAGTCTGCGGGGGTTTACCTCAACTTGAGAGAGCTCAGGTGCAGCTGGGAGGAGAAATCCTGGATTGGAGGCACAAGGGAGAGCAGAAAAGGACAGCAGAAGGGAGCACTATCGGAGAGAACTCCAGGAGAGGAGAGTTTCAGGAGTCGGGGAGAGACACACACCCTGGGAAACTGCAAGCTGCTATCAATCCATCCAATGAGGACCGAAGCCGGCAGCTAGAGGGACAAGGCTCATCCCCAGCGCGGGATCGGTTCGGGTTCAGGTAAGTAAAGGGGGGCTCTGGGGGGGCTGCTGCACTGAAAAGGTTTTTCACCTTAATGCATAGAACGCATTAAGGTGAAAAACCAGGAGACTTTACAACCCCTTTAAGTGGTTAAATTAAACTATAACTAGTGCAACTAGAGTTTAAGTAATGGCACAAACTTACTCAGGAAAATAAAGGTCCTCGTGTGCACACTATGCATACAGCCCGAAAAGCTTGTGGGTGTATGTGTTCCTAGCATAGGGGTACCCCTAAAGGTGTCTGAAAGTACCTGGTGCCTAACTGTCTCCGTTGGCCAACTTATATTGGAGCCCTTCTGTATGTGGTGCACATGTAGCTCTCCCTTTAAGAGTGTGCAGCAGATGGCTATTGAGCTGCTTACCAAGGGGAAGTCTCTTCTGCATTAACTGTGTCAGTGTTGAGATAAGCACAGATGTTCAGCTCACCCCTCCTGGTACAGATCACTTGGGGATCTGCAGTCCTCTGAAGTCAGGTCCCACAAGGCTTAGTCTCTCTGCTCGGATCCTAGCAAGGCTCACAGGTCCCAGCAGCTCTGGTGTAGGCACTGATGCCAGCAGGTCCCTCAGCTCTGATCCCAAGGTACAGCAAGCTACCCATCTGCAGCTCATCCT
>BLSH010534970.1:388710-431761 GCA_018402905.1 Glandirana rugosa
CCCTGAATCTATATTCCTGACGGTACACCTGAGACTACATTCCCCCCGAAACCCTTGGGACTAAATTCCCTTTTACGACCCTTGAGATTTTATTCACCCTCGAAACCACTCTTCTTTGGGGGAATGTGGGGGGTCTCAGGCGTCACCAGGGGGTACTGGGGGGTGTAAGGGGGTTTCTTCTCACCAAAGCTCCCACTTATTTTAGAGTTCCCAGCATTTTCCCTTAAATCAGGGTTCCCAAAGCCCCCCTTACATCAGAGTCCACATGGCAGTCCTTATATCTAAGTCCCCCTTATCTTAATGTGCTCACATGCTCAGTGGCAGGAGAGGAGGGAGGAAGGGGGAGACTTCAGTCATTGGATGGTGAGCTCACTCACCCGAGGATGAAGACTGAAGCACTGACACCTTTCATCCACAATGTATCTACCGGCTGCTGAGCTTCAAATTTCCAGCCCACACATCCCTTTCCTGAGCACAGAATACCAGGGACTGAAGTGTGGGTGGGCAGACAGAGGAGTAAGGGCAGGAGGAGATCAAACCCTCTCTCCTCTCCTGTCCATGCATGGGGATAGAACCTGTGCACACACCTATGTACTTGGCAGTTGTGGTTACTTGGGGGAACTGCATTATATTCTCAATAATGTGTCAGATGTGTCCGGGTTTCAGGAGGTCTGAAACCCGGACACACAATTCCAAACCCGAACTGTCCGGGTGAATCCTGGACAGGTGGCAACCCTACCTGTAATGCTGCTGCTGCAGAGTGCTGGCACTGCTGGATGGTGGTTTGATTAGGCCTGTGATGCTGCTGCTGCAGAGTGCTGGATGGTGGTCTGAGTAGGCCTGTAACACTGCTGCTGCAGAGTGCTGGCACTGCTGGATGGTGGTCTGAGTAGGCCTGTAATGCTGCTGCTGTTGCTGCAGAGTGCTGGCACTGCTGGATGGTGGTCTGAGTAGGCCTGTGATGCTGCTGCTGCAGAGTGCTGGATGGTGGTCTGAGTAGGCCTGTAACACTGCTGCTGCAGAGTGCTGGCACTGCTGGATGGTGGTCTGAGTAGGTCTGTGATGCTGCTGCTGCAGAGTGCTGGATGGGGGTCTGAGTAAGCCTGTAATGCTGCTGCTGCAGAGTGCTGGCACTGCTGTATAGTGGTCTGAGCACAGTGCCCTGGATGCCACTACCAGTGGTCGTCAGAGAAGGCCTGTAATGCACAGTTGCACAGTGTGCTCTGGACGGATGGTGGTCTGAGAGTAGGGAAGGCCTCAGGCCTGCTGTAATTGTAATGTACAGTACCACAACTGTACTCACAGTCTGCTCTGCTCTGGGCGCCTGGTGGCGTGATCATCTCATCAGGAGTTGGGACTCACTCGTCAGCCTGTAACAGTGCTGCTCTAGCCTCTCACTCATGGTGCGCTTGCTTGTTGAGAACGGATTGCGGAAGTAGGCGGAACTCCATGAAAAAACTGAAGTTAGTTCACGAGGGCAAACATCCCAGCCTCACATTTTCTTCCAGTTTTCGTTCATCAACGAAAATGGATCTGATTTTCATCATAGCTTTCGTCAGTGGACGAAAATGTGCTGTACTCTTCGTTTCATTATCATCACTGTAAAAATGCCGCTGACGAAATCTTTGACGAAAACGTTTTCGTTGACGAAATTAACACTGGTATGGATAAAAAGAACCCCTGGCCATTTATTTAAACAGAAGTAAATCAGTTAAAGCTGTCATTTGCCAGCATTTTTTTTCTTGCAAATTACCTTGTACATGTTGATTTTGCTTTAGTAGGTTGTATACGTTGTATACATGCACCAGTTCATAGGGAAGGTCAGGACACTCCCCAGGTATATTATTTTTTGTTGCCTTTAAAGCATTATTAAAATTGCATGTACCAAAGCAAATGTTTTTACTTTGGTACATGTCCCCTAGGGTGGTGCTCAACCCCAGAGGGTGGTTGAGGGAGAAGATAAATGTTTGGGAGGCATACTCAGAGTGTTGGGGCCTGGGGCTTCTGCTCCTGGGATACAGCCTGTGCACTGGAGTTGCTATTTGGGTCTCAGCATGTGCTTGACTGAGGGCCTGAAGGAGATCTGATTGAAAGACATTTGCGGGAGGGTATTATCTGGACTGGTTTGAAGAAGGACACTTTATTCCTCATTAGAAAGTGTTGCAGGCTGGGTGGAAGACAGCTGTCCCTGCACTTTGTGAGGATAATTTTGATATTGGATTCCAGGTGTGCATGTGCTTGGGGATGAGAGTGCCACAGGCTACTGTAGAGACTGGGACTACTCATATAGGGTTCCATATTAGCTGGCCATTCCTTTCTACTCCCACCAAAGGCTGTTAAAAGAGGATTATGGGTTAAGTGTGTCCTCTTGCTAATTTCTCCTGAAGTTTTATAATATCTTGCACCCTCATCCCTCTCCCCTGTTGATTGCTGCAATAAATCTGTGCTGTCAATGTGCATGGAACTGTATCTGGGTCTGGCAGTCTCTGAACTAGCAAGGGAAACTAGGGGTAATCTACAGCGGTGGGGAGAGCTACATATTCCAAAAGTTATTTCCTATTTTTTTGAGTATGTGTTTTTTATTTTTAACCACTTCCACATCGCGCGCAGTATATTTACTGCGACAGTGTGGCGCTGTCTCGCGAATCACCATAAATAGTGCCCGTCGCACTATGGAGGAGTGTGCCCACGGCTTGGGCGGACCCGATGTCCTCCAGCGAGCCGCGATGAGCTGCCAGAGGGAAAGAACGGGGAACCGCTGAAGTAAACACAGCGGTTCCCTGTTCTGAAAGGCGGCATGTAAGAGATCTACTGATCCCTGTCACTGGGATCAGTTAGATCTCTTATGCCCCTGACAGCCCAGCCCCCTCACAGTTAGAACAAACCTAGGGAACACAGTTAACCCATAGATCGCCTCCCCAGGTTAACCCCTTCACTGCCAATGACATCTATACAGTAATCAGTGGATATTTAAATTTCTGATTGCTGTATAAATGTCATTGGGCGCAAAAAAGTGTCAAAAATGTCTGACATGTCCACCCCAATATCGCAGTCCCAATAAAAATCGCAGACCGCCGCCATTACTAAAAAAAAATTTAAAAACTCCAGAAATTAATTCTCATGGTTTGTAAATGCGGCAACTTTTGCACAAACCAATCAATAAACGCAGATTGCGATTTTTTTTTTACCAAAAAAAATGAGGAAAAATATAAATCGGCCAAAACCAATGAATACATATTTTTTTTTTTTTGGATTTGTATTATAGCAAAAAGCGAGAAATATTGTTTTTCTGAAAAATTGGCGCTCTTTTTTTGTTTATAGCGTTGATCAGAAATGACGCAGAGATGACCAAATACCACCAAAAGGAAGCTCTATTTGTAGGGAAAAAGAGGACGCAAATTTCGTTTGGGTACAGCGTCACATGACCACGCAATTGTCAGCTAAAGCGAATCGCAAAAAGTGCTTTGGTCCTACAGTGGGAAATCCTTCCGGGGCTGAAGTGGTTAAAAATACGTGTTGATCCTGCCATAAAGGTCTTTGTTTAACGGTTCTTTATATAGGGTAACAAAACTCTGGCCCTGTTGTGCTACTGCTTTCTCACCCTATTATATATTTCTCTGATGGTGACTACATGCAGTCATGCCAATAGATTACCCAGGCAATGGCCCACTGTTGTTACTATCAATAAGTTAGATTAGAGCTATGATTGTAGATGATTGTCTTCTATATTGGAAGCTCCAACAAGCAGGGCCCTCTGATTCCACCTGTATTGAATTGTATTGTAACTGTATTGTTTGCCCTAACATTGTAAAGCACTGCGCAAACTCTTGGCGCTATATAAATCATATGTAATAATAATAATGATGTATGCCTGAAGTTAGAGTGCAAGTACACTTGTAGGTGGGGTGCGGAGTAGTGCTTCGGCAATAATTCACACAAGTGTAATAAAAACTTGAATTGAAGTGATACAGCAACAGTTCACAACGACATCTGCCCTACAGGGTGCACCCACAGTTTCCAACAAGGTGGAGAGAATCAGGCCCGGGCTGACAGCATCTGTTAAAGAGGATGTAAACCCTGATGGGGTTTACTTCCTCTGTATTCCCCTGCAAAGTAGAAGCATAATGGGCTACTATGCATGGCATAGTAGCCCATTATGTGTCACTTACTTGCAAACAAAGCCTGCGACGTCCAGCGATGTCCCCTGTGCAGGCAGTGTCCATCTTCAGCCCCTCTTCCTTCCGGGGCACGTGGGAGCCATCAGTCACAGCACAATCCCAGTGAAGAAATGGCACGTAGGCCATTTCTTCACTGCGCATGTGCCGAAATGACGTCGGCACATCTAGCACACTGTATATCTCCTAAGCCGTGCAGGTTTAGGAGATAAGCAGGGCACCTACAGGTAAGTCTTCTTATAGGCTTACCTGTAGGTTAAAGTGGTTGTCATGGGTTGATAACCACTTTAAGGGAGTGGAATGCGGCCTGGCCATCTTTTGTCCAAGCGTGATGGGGTCCCTCCTCATCAGAAACCTTTTCCTACCGCAAGTAGTGTTCTTAACAGGTGGAGTACCTTTCCCTACACTGCTGACTTGCATCATGCATGCCAAACCTGGGAGCCAGGACCTTAAATAGGCTCTGCTTGACCCAAGATGGCTGCCAGAGTCACATTGGGTTGCAGCGTCAATTGGGTGCTTCCCCAGTGACCCAATAAGCAGGAAGCAGAGCCGGTGCTACCACTAGGGAAACTAGGCAGCCACCTAGGGCGCACTGCTGCCTAGGGGCGCCTGGCCGCTGGTTTCACTCCATGTCTGCATGCTCTGCAGGCTGCCGCATGTAACTGACTCAGTCTCAGGCAGCTGCTCCGTCCGACCGGTAGTGTAATTAGAGGCACAGCACAGCACTGGAGCCAGCGCTAGAGGAAGCAGAGCCAATGCTTCCTGTATAGCGCCGCCTTCTGTCACATGGGCAGGACAAAGGGGATGAAGTCAATGGGGGCTGCAAAATGAGGTTTCGCCTAGGGTATCAAAAATCCTTGTACCAGCCCTGCCAGGAAGCCACAGAAAAGAGTTCCTCTTGACTTCCTCTTCAGCTGCATTGTTGCTGCAGGGGAGTGGCATCTGCAGTGGAGAAAGCAGATGGCACCTGCTTACAGACTGGAAGTGGCAGAAGGGGGGGGGATTAGCAACACTGAGATACAAAAAAAAAAAAAAAGTACAAACTATATGTAAACATGTCATGAAGCAAAGTGATTACGCTAACATGGCCAATTAAAAGCAATCAGCACAAGATGATGTCACTTGCCTCCTTCACGCTGTCCTAAGTGCCCCTGGAGCTATAAAATGCCCTGCCCTTTGCTCTCCTTTCTCTAGGTTAGTAAGGTGCATGCATTGCCTATTGAGAATTGGTGATGCATACCTCCCAACTTTTTTTGAAATTGGAACGAGGGACCTATTAGCAAAAGTATGTAGACATAGGACACACCCCTGCCACGCCCCCTTAAAGGAGAATTATTAAAAAAAAAAATATATATATATATATATATATTAGTTAAACCCATAGGTGTGTTTTTTTACCACTACTATTCCTTTATATTGGCTTTTGAAATTTACAAATGCAGTAATTTAGAGATTGAATGAAAGGTTTAGCACTATGAAACACTTTTTGAAAGATAAAAAGTGCATTTTATATACAACTACTTGTTCCAAATCAGGGACAGTCCCTCGAAATCAGGGACAGTTGGGAGCTATGGGTGATGTGCCAGAGTTTCAAACACTCACAAGATCAGAAAACACTGATAAGTATACTATGACAGGAAGGCAATGCAAAGGAGTTGCTGTTACCATACAGTAATGTAAGTGAAAAAAAAAGTATTTTTGAAATGTGTCCTCTTATCGGAATAAATAAAATAGTTTTGTACGTACTTTAAGTTCTATCGCTCTAAAGAGGTCTAATAAGTTATTGTAGCTACATACACCAGAGTATCATTTATTTTAGATTTCAACAATGTATAAGAAGTTGGTTACTTGGGTAGTATGTCTTGTTCAGCGCGGTTTAATTTTATATTCATAGCTTATCTGAACAGAGACCTGTGGTAGAAAAGCAGCTTTTATATGTACACAGTGCTTGACTGCCATCCAGTGGCTTTATGGCTACATTACTTTTAATTCTATAAAAGTGATCCCATCACTGAAAAGAAGAGTGTGGATTATAGGTGTCTTAATAAAGAAGAGAGAAAATAATTTTCTCTTCTGCTGCCTGTGATGACAGACACAGTTCTGACAATAACAAACTACAGGATGAAATAATGGTAAAGTAGGGATCAATGGGGGTAGGACTAATCACTGATAGTAGTGGGGTACCAGGAGATCAAAACCAAGCTCAAACTCCAGCAGGAGGGGTGTTTATGGTCATTTTTATAGGGACATCTTTTATCACACTTTTATCTATAGAGCTGCTTAAAATTTAGAACTAGTTTTAAAAATAATACTAATATATGAGCCCTTGCACATTAGGGAAAGGGGCTCTTAACTGCATTGAAGCATGGAAGGTGGTGTGGAAACCTATTTTAGGTACTATGGAGGAGGCGGACCAAGCAGATTAAATAAAAGAGAGCTGTGGGTGGGTGTACGTCCTCCTGGCTCCAGAATGGCAAGATCAATGAACAGCTGGTAAATCATTTCAGACAGCAGCTTGAGAGGGGTGATTCATGGCTTATCTCTGTGCTCCCCAGTGATCCCATCAGCGGTGCTCCTATTCCTCCTCCTCATCAAAGGTCACATTCCCTCACTCATGCCCTCAGGCATGCTCAGCCACCTTCCTGGCTCAGGCCAAGCCCTGATCGTACCTTTTATAGGAGCAGGAGACATGAAGAGCCTAAAACTGCTTTCTAAAATTCTACTAAAAAAACATTAGTTTAGCAGCTGATGTCAACTGCTTTGACACTACCACAAGCCAAAGTTTTACCTTCTTTTGTTCAGTCTATCCCACGTCCAAATGTCCCCTTACCTCTAGATCTTATGGCTTTAAGCAACATAACGCACTCCGGCATTCCTGCGTCCACAAGCAGCTAGACCTTTATCCTCGTGCCAACCTACAAGGGATGTCAGTGCATCTTCAGCCCCAGAACATGCATCCCTGAATACTTCTGAATGACGTCTGTCAGCATTTGCTCAGCTCAGTCCCACCTGGAACTACGATCTATGATCAACTTCATGATTGCAGAGAGGTATGGGGTAGAAATGCAAAAGCATCATCACTTGTGGTATAGGATGATAAATTATTGGATGCTATTAGGGACGTTCTGATAAAAATGGGTGTAATGCCTTCTGGGAGTGGTTCCATGCCAAGAGCAATCTCAAATAGGCAAGTGTGGTCAATTTCTCCATTAGGTTTGCATGTCCCACCATAGGTTAAAGATAAAATATGGAAACACCAATATGTTGAGTTGCTGTCATTAATACAGCCTAACAAAAAGCTATTGACAAATCTAGGCAGGCTGATGTGCAAACCCAAAGTGAAGAAATTAAACATCTTCCAATAACGCTTGACAACTGACTGCAAGGCTATGCTAGCAATCTGTGTGAGTGTTTTACAGAAAAGAGAAAAGAGTACTTTTGTTACTTTGATTTAATACGGGGTGCTTACAAAGTATACGGAGTGCTGGTTAGATTACAATGTACAATTCAGACAAAAATGTTGGCACAAAAAGAACTGAAATTTGATTGTCAAGATGGTAGTTTTATTGGAAAAGCAACAGCAAAGCTACTATATACTGTGAACTATATGTACTGCGTGCATTGTACCTATCTATCCAGCAGGTGGCACTGCAGTATTATAGTGTATAGTGAATGTATTCTATGATATAACATGAAGTATTGCCTATCTCTGTTATATGCATTTGTTTGTGTTCTCTTCCTGGTTTCTGTCTACATGATGCAAAGCCATGATAAGCCATGATAAAGATATCCTCCATGAAAGTAAAGCTATCCTCTGCATACAACAAGCTTCTAACGCTTAGTTGCAATACTCTAACAACAGGTTATGGGCACAGCGCACCCAGCAGGCACCCAGAGCCACTGGAAAGAGAATTTTGCAAATCAGTGAGTGCAGTGAATCATACAGTACTGTATGCAAACTACTGCAAATATGTCAAGTGGCTCAGATGTGAAGTTTGCAATAGCAAAGCTGAATAATGCCATTTACCAGCTATGGAAGTTTAAACTACAAATGTTTCTTAGCATGGATGACTTGTGGCAAGTGCTGAACACAGACAGGCCCACAGTCGGAGAGATGGAGTAATGGAAGAGGAAAAATAGACAGGCAAAAGCAATTATAAGCTTATTAGTGGAAGATGACCAGCTTATCCCCATAAGAACAGAGAAAACGGCCAAAGGTATGTGGACTTCATTACAGAACCTGCATGAGCGTTCAAGTCTGAACAGCAAACTGTTTTTGCTACGAAAGCTATTAAAGATGAGACTAGAAGAAGGCCAGCAAATTAAGAGTCAAAGCAACCACAAAGGATACTGCAGACACATCATGGAGTGGCACCTTTAACCACTTACCCATCGGAGCCCTTTTTTTACATTTGTTGGTTACAAGTTAAAACAGTTTTTTTAGAACCCCCAAACATTATATATATTTTTTAAACACCATAGAGAATAAAATGGTGAGTAAATAGATACCATACATGTTGAAAATTGCGCACACTTGCGGAATGGCGACAAACTCTGGTACTTAAAAATCTCCATAGGCGACGCCTTAACATTTTTTAACAGTTACCAGGTTAGAAGTGCAGAGGAGATCTTTTGCTAGAGTTATTGCTCACACTCTGGCAATCACGGCGATACCTCACATGTGTGGTTTGAACACCCTTTTCATATACAGTCGGGACTTATGTATGGGTTTTCATTGCTATGCAAGCTATTTTTATTTTTTATTTTTTTAGCACTGTTCCTTTAAAAAAAAAATTCTGATCACTTTTATTTCTATCACAAGGAATGTAAACATCCCTTGTGATAGTAATATATTGTGACAGGTACTCTTTATGGAGGGCTGGGGGCCCCCCATCCCTCCTTTGCACTTCACAGTATTCAAATCGCCAAAAATGGCGACTCTGAATACTGTAATTTTTTTAAAACTGGCGCCGTTAGCTGCTGAGTAAACCGGAAGTGACGTTGTGACGTCGCTTCCGGAATTTGACGAAGGAGACACGATCGGAGCCGATTCCAGTCTCCCAGTCGGACGGGAGGCCGGAGAAGAGCAATATAAGGCGGCGTAAGTGGGGGGTTGTCCCCTCCTGCGGCCCAGGGTAACAACTGGGCGGCTCCTGAGCCGGATCGCCCGTTATCGCTGGATAGCCGTCCGTCCGCTCTAAAAAACAGTACCGGGATATAGCCTGCAGCTGCAGGCTATATGCCGATGCCTCCACTTAAAGCAGCCACCGTTTATAAACGGCGATTCGCGGGAAGTGGTTAAAGTGACACACAGCAGAAAGCCATGCGGCTGGTGCATAGACTCAGGTGCGACAAGCCACATGACTAGAGATGAGACCTTCTTCACAAACATTGATTACAGTGCAAAAGACAAAGTTTTCCTAGCATACGGGAAAAACATTGCATCCGAAGGTAAAGGCCAGGGCTTCCTGAACTGCATTACACCACAAGGCAAGCATGGCATCCTTGTAAAGAAAGTGCTGTATGTTCCAGAACTAGAAGGCAGTCTTCTATCCGTGAAATGTATTGCAAACAACGGTCTCACAGTTAAGTTCCAGGGTGATGAATGCACAATTCACAATAATAAGCAATGGCTTGCAAAAGGAAAACTAGACGATCACCTATACAAGCTCATCACTACAGACCAACAAGCCAATATTGTCTATGACCTACATAGCAAATTTATTCACTTATGGCACAGGTAGCTGGGGCACAGAAGTCCAGAAGCTATACAGGACATTTAAAGAGAGGCTTATCAGAAGATTTGACAATAATAACTTGCAAAATTCAAATGAAATGCAAGTGCTGTATGGAAGCAAAAGCCACACATGCTCCCCATCCACAGGCTTTTCAAAGAAAACACCCATCCCCTACAGCTCATGCACAGTGACATATGCGGTCCAATGAAAACTCCCACATCAGGCGGGAACATATGTCTACTGCCTCTCATTAGTGATTATTCCAGGTACACAATTACAAATCTGATGAAACACAAGAATGAAACATCAGAGAAACGTCAAGAGTTTGTTGCCATGTGTAGTAACAAATTCCAACACAAACCAGGAATAATATGCACCAATGGGGGAGAATACATAAGCAAAGAAGTGGCTTCATATCTGAAGAGACAAGGAACAGTACACCAGACAACCACACCATACACTCCTGAACAAAACGGTGAAGCAGAAAGGAAAAATCACACTCTTATAGACATGGCCAGGTACATGTTGTCGGATGCCAATCTACCTCACAAGTACTGGGGAAAAGCAGTCATGACTGCAACCTTCCTACAGAACAGACTACCCTCAAGTGCCATTAAAATTACTCCATTTGAAATGTGGCATGGATCAAAGCCTAGCATAGGGCACATCAGAGTGTTTGGATGTAAAACATATGCCTATATTCCAAGTGAAAAGTGATCCAAGCTAGAGAATAAAGCCATAGAGGGCATTCTAGTAGGTTACAGCAAGCAAACTAAGGGTTACAGAATCCCACACCCAAAGACTGACAAAGTGACAATAAGCCGTAAGGTTTATTTTGATGAGAGCCCATCACCAGAAACACTAATCCCTGAAAGCTGTGAAATGTATATGCCCAACAAACCAGAAGAAAATGTCAACCAAAGCAATCCTGTGCAGGAGTCAGAACAAGAGGTGGAACTCACGATGCTTAACCACTTCAGCCCCGGAAGGATTTCCAGCTTTACGACCGGAGCCCTTTTTGCGATTCGGCACTGCGTCGCTTTAACTGAAAATTGCGCGGTCGTGCGACATTGTACCCAAACGAAATTTGCGTCCTTTTTTTCCCACAAATAGAGCTTTCTTTTGGTGGTATTTGATCACCTCTGCGTCATTTCTGATCGCCGCTATAAACAAAAGAAGAGCGACAATTTTGCAAAAAAACCCAAATTTCTTACTTTTTGCTAGAATACAAATCCAAAAAAAAAATATAAAAAAACATTTTTTTTCACCGTTTTTGGCCGATTTATATTCTTCCTCATATTTGCGATAAAAAAAATCGCAATCGGCGTTTATTGATTGGTTTGCGCAAAAGTGGTCGCGTTTACGGATGGTGAGAATTCATTTCTGGGGTTTTTATTTATTTTTTTTTTTTTACTAAAAATGGCGGCGATCTGCGATTTTTTGCGGTACTGCGATATTGGGGCGGACATGTCGGAACGTTTTGACACTTTTTTGGGACCATTGGCATTTATACAGCGATCAGTGCTATAAAAATGCACTGATTACTGTGTAAATGCCATTGGCAGTGAAGGGGTTAACCTGCAGGGGGCGCGCTAAGGGTTAACTATGTTCCCTGGGCGTGTTCTAACTGTCTTGGGGACTGCCTATCTGGGGAAAGGAAGTTATCACAGCCTTCATGTACGAGAAGGCTGTGATCATTTCCCTTCCCCCTCACACAGAGCGGAGGTCCGTGTTTACATACACGGACCCCGCTCATTCGCTCCGGGGGGGCCATCGCGGGTAGCCGGCGGCAATCGAAGCCGCCGCACCCGCTCCCTGGACCCCCCCGGACACAGTGAGCGCGCGGGCGCGCCTCCGGCGGCGCGCGCGCGCTCACAGTGCGCGTTATCGCAGCCGCCGTCGTATGACGGCGTTTTGCGATAACGAACCACTTTGTCGCCGTCAGATGCCGATCGGCGGTCGGCAAGTGGTTAAACCAAGTTCCCCACCAGATTCTGCTGAACTGCCTGAAGTCAGAAGATCCACTCGGACCACAAAGGGGATATCACCATACCATGAAGGCAGACCTATCTTATTCCTTAATTAATACGTTTGTCATAGTATGGTCTGAAATTGTTCCAAGTAATATTTGGGCTTATGGTATCCCTGGCCCTCTACTCAAATGCAGTAGAAGAGGTTGATTGAAGAGTTTGAATATTGTTAGGAATTTTGGAGGACAAAATGTTTGTATAAAAGAGTTGGAAGGTGGAAATAGAGACCTCTTGAGGGTTGATGGAATACATCTGAATGATATCGGCCTAGACATTTAATCTGGGCCTCTGTTCTGGAATTGAAAAGGCGCTTGCAACTGTGGGGTACTGCATGAGTTCATGACTGACATGTGCGTGGTGGATTATCACAATGCCAGCTACAAGTTATCTTGTATAATCCACAATAGTCGCTTTTTAGATGGTGCCTATCCTGGACTTATGGTTAGGACAGGGTTGGTTCCTACATTATGTGGATTCAGTCCTCACAGCTCTGCTGTGACTGGAATGGTTTGTTCTCTTGAACCTTGATATTGATGGCTTTGACTTTTCATTGTATGTATAAAACAGTTTTTAAATAAAGCAATGGCCTTGTGTTTCCAATAAAGAGTTTCAGTGCTTTTACTAAACAAGAAAAAGCAAGGTATTGATGATGCCAATTGAAAGGCTTTACATCTATGCTTCTAAGCACTCAAATTGATTACTTTTCTGAAAAGAAGAATTACATTATTTCCGGCTTTTGTGATATTTATATATTCAATGGCATATTTGCTACTGCATTGTATCACTTGTGGATTTTTTTTTAGAATTTGGGCCAACTCAGTTATATTGTATGTACATACTGTAGCTACAATAAATGTGTTCAGCCTAATAATTTAATCACAAACCAGCTTACAGTGTGGAAAAACAGATTGCTTGCATTACTGAGGCAGTGATTTTGTTTTTTGGCATCTTGTCTTACTGTGATTCTACCACTAGCGTTACATCAGCACTACTGTAGCACAGGATAGGACATGAATATTTCAAAAGGGGTTATTTAAATGTTTTAGATTACGTCAGTTGTTTAGGTTAAACCAGTGTTAAGATCAGGGGTTAGAGAGTTAGGCTTTCGTTTTAGCATGTTAGAAGGGAGAATCAAAGATAACACCATCTTTACTAGAAAATGGATATAACATATGTGATTACAATCCACTGTGTACCCAATTAAAAATTAACATTCTATTGAAGTCTGAAATTACTTCTGTTTTCTAAAACTGTCAAATATGTAAAATGTTGCTTCCTTGCAAGCAATAGGGCATTAACAAATAGCATGCAATGCCCCCAGAATCTAGATTCACTGCTTGTGTAACTTGCTGCTTTTCTCAGAAGTTTGCACTAAGATACTTGTCAAATCTCATACATCCCCTACAACAAGAATGTTTAATTTTGGTGACACATTCTCTAAGGGCTCATGTGAAGAGACTTTGTTTATTATCATTGCATTTTGTATTACACAAATCAATTTGAACGCAAAATGCAGCAAGGGCTGTGTTTGACCTTCTTTGCCTGAAATGCGAAAATTTCTCTATAAGACTTGGTGCATCCAGAGAAATGCAGAAAAGCCAACTGGTCAAACGCAAACTCAAAACAGGTATCAAGGTTAGGTTGGAGGATAAGCAAAGAGTTAAGATTAAAAGTATCCACGGGTATCCCATTCTACACGATTGGAGTCAATATACAGACTTGTTTCACACATACCAAATGCAGAAATACAAAGCCCTGAGGCTCATCCTCACAAATGCAGACACTTTATCTTTTTCCAAAGCAACACTGACATTGCACAATTTATTACTTTACAATGAAGGCAAACCCTTCTAGTCAGAAGTCAGGCTGTAAATGCACTAGTAAAACAAACAGTTTCTTTAGAGTAGATATGTAGCACCCCCATAGCGTAGGTACATTTTCTAGCAGGGTTTTGCTAGGTGAGGTAAAATTTAGTCAGGCCTGACTGTAGGTGCAGGCCTGAATGTTTTGATCTGGACGGGGAGGAGTGGCTCAGGGAGGATTGAGTGGACTTGACAGATGAGGTTACCAGAACCTTTCACTTCTTTCTAGAAACCTGGAGGAGGGTTTCTGGTCAGAGAGCTGGGAGGTGGGTGGAGCCATCTGGAGTATTCTAGAGAGCCCTGACCGATCCCCAAGCAGGATTGGCAGGGGGCAGACCTCCTTAAATACTCTGAGTCAGCCCAATCTGGGAGGAGAAGTGTTGGGTGGAAGTCTGGAGATGAAGCAGAGGCACTGTAGAGGCCCCTACCCAGGAGGTCGCCCCAGTCTGGGGAGGGTGACCTTGGGGCCTGGAGGTTCTGGTGCAGCCAGGAGTGGTAGTGATTCCAGGAGTTGCACAGGGAACAGGAGAACAGCGGAGGTGCTACACAGTGAGAGACTTTAAAGTGATCCACTGGTTTGGTGAGTGAGGGTCCCTGGGAACTGCAAGAGAAAGTGCTGGATCAGACTGGGAGAAGAACAGTGGACAGTCTGTGGGAGCCTTGGTAGCCAGTTCAGGGAAAGGAGAGTCACTGAGGAAAAGCAGGTTGGTGGGACCTGGAAGAGGGATGGGCTGGGAGTTGTATTCCATCAAAGGCCTGGCTAGCACTCAAGTACTTTTGCTACACATTCAGGGGCCAGTGATCCCTGGCCTTTAATGGGTGTTTCAGAGGTTCTGCTGAGAGTAGGCCTTGCCATGTGCTAGCCGTGGTAAAGAGAAAGGAACAGAGAATCTTGATAAATTTCCTTTCAAGCTGGAAACTAAGTTCAATGCTGGAGAGTTGTGAGGAGTAACAGTCTGCAGAGGGACAATCTGCAGTGAAGTGTGCATATACGGGAGTGTGTATGGACTTTGTGTACTATAATTCTTTGGGCTTCCCACAGTCATCCCTTATCCCCATCCAAGTTATTTCCCCTAAATAAAACAACAAAAACCAGAGCCGGCCTGGTCAGTGTCTACGGATGAGTGAAATATGGTGTGATTGAGGGCACCTATAAGGTGAACCACTACTACCAGCCGCTCTCAAGGGAGCACATGGCTACATTTGGGGGCTCGTTTTCCGGGATTACCTGTAAGGCTGCCAGTCGTCGCCCATAGCAATAGCAAGAGAACTGAGCCAGAGGAATGTGTGAGCTGTTTTATTGTCGATGCGGACTTAACTGGAATAAGGACTGTGTGCTCTGCTCATAAACTGAGCTAAATAATAGTACTGTCGTCCATAGTAATCAGCGGGAGCCGCCAACAGTACTGCTGTCTGCTTACTAAGCCACCCCAAAACAGCGCTGGAGACGGACACTTATAAAAATACTAATCCTGCAATTCAGTGACTTTGTACCATGTGTCGTTGTCCGTGGCAACCACGGTGGGCGAACGCTACCATGGATTACAAATAAGTCCTGTGCCATGCCACAACCGGACATTCCCACTGGATTACAAATATGTCTAGCGTTCTGCTAAAGCTGGGCATTACAACTACTTTGCAATCATTTGTTCCAATTCCTGCCTGCAGTAAAAGTATGCCTGGGAGTGTTTTTGGTGAACAAGGAGAAACTGTGTTAAAGAGTTATACAGCAAAGCAGTGGCCACTACAGTTTACTGTTGTCACCGGTGATCACTGACAAGTCTGGGCAAGTCCTGCCAGCGTTGGAGCACCTGGAAAGTTCTGTCTTTCCAACAAGGGGTTACAGCATCGTGACATGCAGCAAGCCCGCTTATCAGGACATGTGGCGCCAGCACGTCTGGAAATGTGGGGGCGGTGCTATGCCCTAGGAGAGTTAGCATGCTTGCACCCAGTGGAAGACATCAGCAAGATGGCAGAGTAGGATGTTGCCAGCTATGTCGGAGCAGCCTATGTTGGTGGATACCGGTGTCCGCCTTCAACATCGCAGGGGATTCGCCCGCGGAGTGATGGAATGACCTGAGTGTCAGTACCCTACCACGGTGATGGACGCATGGGTCCGGTATGGGCACTGCAACAGGCTTTTGCTGCAGTGGGCGTCTATTCAGCAAGACCCACGCTACTTCACCATGGACCTGCGCTCAGGGATGTGTGTACCAGAGAGTCAAAAATCTCGGCAGGCCGGAGAGGGCCTACAACCACTTGAGCGGTGCAGAGGGGAGTTTTTATTGAACGGCTCCACTGTGATTAGAGAAACTTTGCAAAGAGAGGAATCGGCAGCGATTGTCGACTCAACTGGGGACCAGGACTCTGTGAGTATTACCCTGCAGGACTCAGTGTCCATTGGTGAGTCTTGCACAGACCCCATAGCCCTTCCCAGTGCTGCAGTATTGGTGGGGGGCGCCCTCTATGGAAAGCAGCAGGAGGAGGTCAACAATGTGCCTATTGACTGGGGTTCTCCCAGAATGCTGTCTAAATCTGGGTCTCTAGAGACATTGGTGGAATCGTCAAGCCCAGAGGAGGGTTTCAAAGAGGAAAGATGGGAAACCGGGGACTCCCAGGAACTGGAAGATCCTGGAGCAAGGAGAAGATCCAGTGTTGCCATTGAGTACCCAAAAAGCAGCAGGAACTTCAGTCACCTACAGTTGTCGATTCTTCACTCTATTTTAGTTCGGGGAGAGGGAACCGGCAGGTGAGACTGCCTGATTCCCCTTATTACGCCAGGGCTGTGATGTGGTACAGCCTGGCAGCACACTTCGGGGACTGCTGGAGGAGTAGTGGAGTGTGTGCTTCCCCCTGAACTGCAGGACAAACTAGCCTGCTACTCTGTGCCCAGTGAAGAGATTGTTCGCTTCAAGGACATTGGGGTGAAGTTTGCCCCTGTTTCATCACTTCTGAGGACCTGTTGCTCGGGGAGGGGCTCCTCCCATCAAAAAAAACTATGGACTTTCTTTCTTTCTGCACTGCAGTGAGATCATAACCCCTCATTGGCAGAGCAGGCAGGTCAAGGATGTTTCTATTAGGAGGCTCATAGCCCCCTTCTGATAGGCTGTTAGTTTAGTTATCTCATTTAGATAGCTGTGTTTCCCTTCTCTTAGGATTCCTGATGGAACGGCTGTTCATCTATATTCGTCAAGAGTCAAGTCAAACGTCAACTGTTGCTAACTAGGCGGGTGAAGGGTTTCCCTTTAGGGGGAGGTTCTCCGACCCAGGAAATGTACAGTATGCTGCATGTGGGTAGATGCAGGGATTGTAGATAGGAATTGTGATAAACTGTATATTGTATCTACTGCAAAAATGGAGATATTTATTCATGTACAGTTTTGTATTTTCCCTTACAAGTTTGTTCCCTCTTCCCCTCCCATTTTCTGATTCTGTGATGCCCGTGCTCTTGGGCCAAGAGCTATTTTTGTACATTTTTTAGCTGGGAACCAGCTGATGTTTGGGGGGGGGGGGTGAGTGTAGCGCCCCCATAGCATAGGTGCATTTTCTAGCAGGGTTTTGCTAGGTGAGGTAAAATGTGAATGTTTTGATCTGGGTCTGGAGGAGTGGCTCAGGGAGGATTGAGTGGACTTGACAGATGAGGCTACCAGAACCTTCCACTTCTTTCTAGAAACCTGGAGGAGGGATTCTGGTCAGAGAGCTGGGAGGTAGGTGGAGCCATCTGGAGTATTCTAGGGAGCCCTGACCAATCCCCAAGCAGGATTGGCAGGGGGCAGGCCCCCTTAAATACTGTGAGTCAGCCCAATCTGGGAGGAGAAGTGTTGGTTAGAAGTCTGGAGATGTAGCAGAGGTGCTGTGGAGGCCCCTACCTAGGAGGTCATCCCAGTCTGGGGAGGGTGACCTTGGGGCCTGGAGGTTTGGGTGCAGCCAGGAGTGATGGTAATTCCTGGTGGTGCACAGGGAGCAGGAGAACAGTGGAAAGTGCTACACAGTGAGAGACTTTAAAGTGATCCTTCGGTTTGGTGAGTGATGGTCCCTGGGAACTGCAAGAGAAAGTGCTGGAGCAGGCTGGGAGAAGAACAGTGCACAGTCTGTGGGAGCCTTGGGAGCCAGTTCCAGGAAAGGAGAGTCACTGAGGAAAAGCAGGTCGATGGGACCTGGAAGAGGGATGGGCTGGGAGTTGTAGTCCATCAAAAGCCCGGCTAGCACTCAAGTACTTTTGCTATACATTCAGGGGCCCATGATCCCTGGCCTTTAATGGGTGTTTCAGAGGTTCTGCTGAGAGTAGGCCTTGCCATGTGCTAGCCGTGGTAAAGAGAAAAGAACAGAGAAGCTTGATAAATTTCCTTTCAAGCTGGAAACTAAGTTCAGTGCTGGAGAGAAGTAATGGAGTGATGATTTACTAAGTTCAGTGCTGGTGAGAGAATTGTAGGAGAAACGATCAGCAAGTTGAGTACTGGAGAGTTGTGAAGAGTAACAGTCTGCAGAGGACAGTCTGCAATGAAGTGCGCATATACAGGAGTGTATATGGACTTCATGTACTATAATTCTTTGGGCATCCCACAGTCATCCCTTATCCCCATCCAAGTTATTTCCCCTAAATAAAACAACAAAAACCAGAGCCGGCCTGGTCAGTGTCTACGGATGAGTGAAATATGGTGTGATTGAGAGCAGCTATAAGGTGAACCACTACTACGAGCCACTCTCAAGGGTGGAGCACATGGTTACAGATTTTATTTCCCAATGTTACTGTAGTTATAGTTTAAGTGGTAAAGGTTAAGTTGGAGGATAAGCAAAGGGTTAGAATTTGGTTAGAGTTCAATTTTGTGGTCAGGTTAAGTGTTCATGGTTAGCTTACACATTAACCATTTCAGCCCCGGAATGATTTCACACTTTAGGACCAGAGCACTTTTTGCGATCCGGCACTGCATCGCTTTAACTGACAATTGCGCGGTCGTGCGACGTTGTACCCAAACAAAATTGGCGTCCTTTTTTTCCCACAAATAGAGCTTTCTTTTGGTGGTATTTGATCCCCTCTGTGTGATTTCTAATCGCCGTTATAAACAAAAGAAGAGCGACAATTTTGAAAAAAAAAGCTGAATTTCTTACTTTTAGCTAAAATACAAATCCAAAAAAAATATAAAAAAACATTTTTTCCATCGGTTTTGGCCGATTTATATCCGTCCTCATATTTTTGGTAAAAAAAATCGCATTCTGCGTTTATTGATTGGTTTGCGCAAAAGTTGCCGCGTTTACGGACGTTGAGAATTAATTTCTGGGGTTTTTATTTTTTTTTTTATTTTTTACTAGTAATGGCGACAATCTGTGATTTTTAGCGGTACTGCGATATTGCAGCGGACATGTCGGACCATTTTGACACTTTTTTGGGACCATTGGCATTTATACAGCGATCAGTGCTATAAAAATGCACTGATTACTGTGTAAATGCCATTGGCAGTGAAGGGGTTAACCTGGAGGGGGCGCTCTAAGGGTTAAATGTGTTCCCTGGGCGTGTTCTAACTGTATGTGGGCTGCCCTAGCTGGGGAAAGGGGATGATCATGGCTTCCATATACAAGAAGCCTGTGATCATCGCCCTTCCCCCTCTAACAGAACGGAGATCCGTGTTTACATACACGGACCTTCGTTCTTTCAGTGCAGGGGGGCCATCGCGGGTATACGGCGGCGATCGAGGCTGCCGCACCCGCTCCCTGCCCCCCCGGACACAGTGAGCACGCATGCCTCCGGCGGGGCGCGCGCGCTCACAGCACTAGTTATCGCAGCCACCGTCGTATGACGGCGGTTTGTGATAACGAGGCACTCTGTCACCGTCAGACTGTGGTCGGCGGTCGGCAAGTGGTTAAGGGGGTTGACTTAAGGGTTCATTTTAAAAGTTAGGTTAAAGTGGAACTACATTGCATCTGAGCACCACAATTTTGTTTTTAAATATTCAAAGCAAACTCACACATCAATCCAATCCATGTCTCCATGCTTTATTTTACTGGGAAATCAATTTGAAAAACACTCTCTAGCATTTCTGGCCATGGTGACCTTGAGTAAGGGCTGATGATTCATGTAGCACATACTTCCTGGAATCCATCTGCCCTTAAAGTGGTTGTATCCCCTTACTTGTGATATTTACCTACAGGTAAGCCTATAATAAGGCTTACCTGTAGGTAAAATTAATATCTCCTAAACCTAAACGGTTTAGGAGACATTCACCTTGCATGCAGCCGCTGACAGGCGAAGGCCTGGTGCATAACGTCCGGACTTGCCAGAAAGACGGGCTCCCACGCGCATGTGCGGGGGTGACGTCTCGTAGCTCCGGCCACTCACAGCTCCGGACAGCCGCAAACCTGGAAGGATCCCCTGTGGGAAAATGTCAGCTCCCTCTGCGGGGATCGGGCAGCCCTGTCGGATCTTCATTCTGAGGTAAGTATTTCATAATGAGCTAGTATGCAGTGCATACTAGCTCATCATACGTTTGCCTTACAGGTTTTTTTTTTTAAAGCATACAACCACTTTAACTTGGGCATGCAGGCAGGAAGATGTGCTTAGCTGAGAAAACCCCTCCCCCTTCCTGAAGACTCCTTGGATGTATGAAATCATTTGCCTAGACCTGGAAACCAGGAAGTAATTAAATAAATGTAAACAAAAAATTAAAACACATAAATACAATATACTTTCCTATCTATTTATTAATGCTAGCAGCATAAGGATTCAACCTAGTCAATGTTGATTGAGATTATGAAGTTCCTGTTTAAGTGTTAAAGATTCAGATAGGATGAAAACTGTTGGCGACACGTCTTAAAACGTTAGGATTCTATCTTGTTTTTCATGTGACCTTGCCCCAAAATTCTACTACATTAGTAATTTCACATTTAGGGAAGCCAATGCCACAATTGTATGATGTGGAAACAAACTGTTAAGTGGTACTTTGGACAGAGCAAATCAGGTTCACCGGCAAAGAAAACTGTTTCCTATCAAAACCCTGTCCTGGTTAGAGTTGAGCGAACACCTGGACGTTCGGGTCCAAACGAACTTTAGGAAAAAGTCCGGGTTCGGCACTGAACATTGCCCGAACTTTATCCCGGACCCCGAACCCCATTGAAGTCAATGGGGACCCGAACTTTTAGGCACAAACATGGCTGTAACAAAGTCCTGACAAGTGTTAGAGGGCTGCAAAAGGAAGTAAAATGGGGGTAAAAGTAGGGCAAGTGCCCTACAAAAAAATGGGGATAGGGAAAATAAATTAAAATCAAATAAAAAAAAATGGGAAGGGGTGGATGTGGAGTAGGAGCCTAGAGGTTGACTAGGCCGTGACCGTGGCAGTGTAGGTGGAAGTGACAGTGGTCGAGGAGGAGGAGGAGGTAGCCAACACAGTTTTTTTTTGTTTGTTTATAATTGGGGTAGCCCCCAAAATATTGAGGCCTATTCAAAAAAACAAGTATACGAATGGCTGTGTGAGTCCGGTCTAAATGTTTATTCTGCACAAGGTAAGGACAAGTCTTGTTGGATCCCTGCCTGGTTCATTTTAATAAAGGTTAGCTTGTCCACGCTGTGGACAGGTGGCTGCGCTTGTCTGCTAAACACACGTTCACACAATACACTGGCTGCAGGGCAGGCCAGCACCTCCAAGGCATAAACGGCAAGCTCAGGCCATGTGGCCAATTTGGAGACCCAGAAGTTGAATGGGGCAGACCCATCAGTCAGTACGTGTAGGCGTGTGCACACATACTCTTGCACCATGTTGCTGAAATGCTGCCTCCTGCTAAGACGTTGTCTATCGGCTAGTGGTGCTGTTTGTTGTGGCGGGCTGCTGAGAAAGCTTTGCCACATTTCGGCCATGCTAACCCTGCCTTCTGAGGTGCTGGCGGTGGCACAGCTGCTTTGGTGGCCTCTTCCTCCTCCTCTGCCTTCGCCTTGTGCTTCCACTGAGCCACCAGTGTCATTTGGGAATGCCCTCAGCAGCGCATCTACCAGTGTGCGCTTGTAGTCGCGCATCTTCCTCTCACGCTCCAGTGAGGGAATTAAGGACGGCACGTTGTCCTTGTAACGGGGATCCAGCAGGGTGGCCACCCAGTAATCAGAAAAAGTTACAATGTGGGCAACTCGGCTGTCGTTGCGCAGGCACTGCAGCATGTAGTCAGCCATGTGTGCCAGGCTGCTCAGAGGCAAAGACAAGCTGTCCTCTGTGGGAGGTATATCATCTGTGTCCTCTGTATCCCCCCAGCCACGCTCCAGTGATGCCCACGAGCTGCGTTGGGTGCCACCCTGCTGCGATTCCTCCTCCTCATCTTCCTCGTCCTCCTCATCCTCCAGAACTGTGCCCTGGCTTGAATATTTTTGACCTGGCCTATGCTGGTGCAGGAACCCACCCTCCGAGCCACTTGCGAATGACTGGCCTGATAACCGTGGAAATGACCCCTCTTCCTCCTCCTTATCCTCCTGTGCCAAATCCTGGATGGCCCGAAGTGGTTTTTCAAGGAGACATAGAAGTGGGATAGTAACGCTGAGAACAGCGTCATCGGCACTGGTCATGTTGGTGGAGCACTCAAAACACCGCAATAAGCTACACAGGTCTCGCATGGAGGTCCACTCGTTGGTGGTGAAGTGTTGCTGTTCCGCAGAGCGACCGACCCGTGCGTGCTGCAGCTGAAACTCCACTATTGCCTGCTGCTGCTCTCACAGTCTCTCCAGCATGCGCAAGGTGGAGTTCCACCTTGTGGGCACGTCACATATGAGGCGGTGAGCGGGAAGGCTGAAGTTCCAGACAGGCGAGCAGCAGCAGGGTGAGAACGCTGAAAGTGCGCACAGACGGCCCGCACTTTATGCAGCAGCTCTGACATATCCGGGTAGTTTTTTAGAACATTCTGTACCACCAAATTCAGCACATACGCCAGGCAAGGGATGTGCGTCAAACCGGCTCGGCCCAGAGCCGCTACGAGATTTTGGCCATTGTCGCACACCACCAGGCCGGGCTTGAGACTCAGTGGCAACAACCACTCATTGGTCTGTTGTTCAATGCCCGTCCACAGCTTCTGCACAGTGTGGGGTTTATCCCCCAAACATATCAGTTTTAAAACAGCCTGCTGTCGTTTCCCCCTGGATGTGCTGATGTTGGTGGTGAAAGTGTTACGCTGAGCGGATGAGTAGGTGGTCGAGGAGGAGGAAGCGCAGTAGGAGGAGGAGGCAACAGGAGGCAAAGAGAAATGCCCTGCAATCCTCGGTGGTGGAAAGACATGCGCCAAATGGCTAGCCGGCTCAGGCCCACCCGCCACTACATTTGCCCAGTGTGCAGTTAGCGAGATATAGGGTCCCTGCCTGTGCTTACTGGTCCATGTATCAGTGGTTATGTGGACCTTGCCACAGATGGCGTTGCGCAGTGCACACTTGATCTTGTCCCCGACTTGTTTGTGCAGGGAAGGGATGGCTCGCCTGGAAAAGTAGTGGCGGCTGGGAACCACGTACTGTGGGACAGCCACCGCCATCAGGTTTTTTAAACTGTCCGTGTCCACCAGACGGAATGACAGCATTTCAAAGGCCAGGAATTTTGAAATGCTGGCATTCAGGGCCAGGGATCGCGGGTGGGTAGGGGGGTACTTCCTCTTTCTCTCCAGTGTTTGGGAGATGGACAGCTGTAAGCTTCCATGGGACCATGTGGAAATGCTTGGGGACGGTGGCGGACATGGTGGCGTTGCTGTCATATCGTCTGTTTGCTGGGTGGCAGGTGACGCTGTCACTGTAGAGGTGGAGGAAAAGGCCGAGGCAGAAGAGGAAGCAGGAGGAGGCCGAGACCCTTCTTGGATTTTGAGGTAATTATTCCAATGCAGCTTGTACCTTGAATTTAGAAGCCTGGTCATGGGGGTTGTGCTCAGGTTGAGAACATTTATGCCCCGGCTCAGGCTATCATTGCACAGCTTGCAAACCACTCGTGTCTTGTCGTCAGCACATTGTCTGAAGAACTGCCACGCGGGGGAACGCCTTTGAGCTGCCTTTGGTGTGCTAGGTCCCTGGGTGCCTTGGGTAGTAGCAGGCCTACACACCAACACCAGCATCACCAGCAGCACCATGACTACGTCCCTTATTTGCTCTCCTCATTGTGCCCGCAAATGTACTATGTAGCCCTATGTAAGTATTTATTAATACCAATTAATACTTTTTTTTTTTGAAAACACCAATGTAGCCGGACTTTTTTTTTGGTGCAAGAAATGCACCGCTCACACCAACAGCTGGAAGCTCTCCCTTTAGAACTAGGAGATGATTTTTGAACAATAATGTGTCACTTACAGCAAGAGCTAGAACCTCTCCCTTTAGAACTAGGAGATGATATTTGAACAATAATGTGTCACTTACAGCAACAGCTGGAAGCTCTCCCTTTAGAACTAGGAGATGATTTTTGAACAATAATGTGTCACTTATAGGAACAGCTGGAACCTGGCCCTATAGGAGTAGGCAATGATTTTTGAACAATAATCTGTCCCTCTAAGCAGAAGCCTCTACCTAGTGCAGTCAGATCGTTGTGTAATGCAGGGTTTGATCTGCAATCTGTCACTCAAAGCAGCAGTATGTGAAATCTCAAATTACTCCCACAATCTGATCGTTGTGTACGATCCCACAATCTGATCATTGTGTACGATTGTAACGATCGTTGTGTTAGGCAGGGTTTGATCTGCAATCTGTCACTCAAAGCAGCAGTATGTGAAATCTCAAATTTCTGCAATCTGTCCCTCAGAGCAACAGTAGTAGTAATCTCAGGATGCAGGATCAGGTGTTAAAATGTCTGCAATCTGTCCCTCACAAAAAGCTGGCAGCTTCCTCTCCCTATACTATTCAGAGTCTCAGAGAGCATGTGACTGCAGCATCAAGTGACTCCAGCTTATATAGAGGCTGGGTCACATGATGCACTGGCCAATCACAGCCATGCCATTAGTAGGCATGGCTGTGATGGCTTCTAAGGGCAAACCAGTAAAACGCTTGTTGATTGGCTGCCCTGCAGCTATTCAACATGCGTGATCAACTACCAGAATCCAGAACCCGAACCCAAACATTTTTTGAAATGTCCATTTTCGGGTCCGGGTCCCGGACACCCCAAAGTTCGGTACGTTACAGTCCGGGTTCGCTCAACACTAGTCCTGGTGTCTACACAGTGCAATTCTGAATAGAATTTTACTGAGCCCTTAAAAGAAAGCTTATATAGGTGCTTTGACACTATATTTAGCCTTTTCTACTAGTACTTGTGAAGTATATTGAAAAAAATCAGGCAGTGCACATTACTTACTGTATACCAATACTACAGTGGGGGATGAGGGCCTGAGGCTTGGGCACTTGGAGAATTGTTTTATTACCTGCTATGCTTATGTCTGGGGGGTAAATGAGCCACAAATGTCTTCCTTTTTATGCCATTAATATCTTCTTCCTAATTATGTTTGCATTATAAGAGTCTGGAAGATCAAGTGCATGGCCATACCCAAAGATCTATGTGTGTGCATTGATAAGTTTGTGGACTAGTACACAGAAACCGGGCTGTGTGTGTATCACATCATCACATGTGTTCACTAATGGGCATGTGCATTAGCATGAATTAGCGTGTATGTCTGACACTAGCCTTTGGCACCCAGTGGCCTATTTAAGTCAATGTACAGTATCTCACAAAAATGAGTACACCCCTCACATTTTTGTAAATATGTTATTATATCTTTTCATGTGACAACACTGAAGAAATTACACTTTGCTACAATGTAAAGTAGTGAGTGTACAGCTTGTATAACAGTGTAAATTTGCTGCCCCCTCAAAATAACAACACAGCCATTCATGTCTAAACCGCTGGCTCTCAAAAGTGAGTACACCTCTAAGTGAAAATGTCCAAATTGGACCTAAAGTGTCAATATTTTGTGTGGCCACCATTATTTTCCAGCACCGCCTTAACCCTCTTGGGCATTGAGTTCACCAGAGCTTCACAGGTTGCCACTGGAGTCCTCTTCCACTCCTCCATGATGACACCACGGAGCTGGTGGATGTTAGCGACCTTGCGCTCCTCCACCTTCCATTTGAGGACGCCCCACAGAAGCTCAATAGGGCTTAGGTCTGGAGACGTGCTTGACCAGTCCACCACCTTTACCCTCAGATTCTCTAGCAAGGCAGTGGTTGTCTTGGAGGTGTGTTTGGGGTCATTATCATGTTGGAATACTGCCCTGCGGCCCAGTCTCTGAAGGGAGGGGATCATGCTCTGCTTCAGTATGTCACAGTACATGTTGGCATTCATGGTTCCCTCAATGAACTGTAGCTCCCCAGTGCCGGCAGCACCCATGCAGCCCCAGACCATGACACTCCCACCACCATGCTTGACTGTAGGCAAGACACACTTGTCTTTGTACTCCTCACCTGGTTGCCGCCACACACGCTTGACACCATCTGAACCAAATCAGTTTATCTTGGTCTTATCAGACAACAGGACATGGTTCCAGTAATCCATGTCCTTAGTCTGTTTGTCTTCAGCAAACTGTTTGTGGGCTTTCTTGTGCATCATCTTTAGAAGAGGCTTCCTTCTGGGACGACAGCCATGCAGACACATTTTGATCCCCCACCCCTTCAACCCCTGCAGCAATGCTGGCAGCACTCATACGTCTATTTTCCATAGACAACACCTGGATATGACGCTGAGCACATGCACTCAACCACTTTGGTCGATCATGGTGAGGCCTGTTCTGAGTGGAACCTGTCCTGTTAAACCGCTGTATTGTCTTGGCCACCGTGCTGAAGCTCAGTTTCAGGGTCTTGGCAATCTTCTTATGGCCTAGGTCATCTTTATGTAGAGCAACAATTCTTTTTTCAGATTCTCAGAGAGTTCTTTGCCATGAGGTGCCATGTTGAACTTCCAGTGACTAGTATGAGAGAGTAAGAGTGATAACACCAAATTTAACACACCTGCTCCCCATTCACACCTGAGACCTTGTAGCACTAATGAGTCACATGACACATGGGAAAATGGCTATTTGGGCCCAATTTGGACATTTTCACTTAGGGGTGTACTCACTTTTGTTGCCAGTGTTTTAGACATTAATGGCTGGGTGTTGAGTTATTTTGAGGGGACAGCAAATTTACACTGTTGTACAAACTGTACACTCACTATTTTACATTGTAGCAAAGTGCTAAGAAGAACTAAAGGGAAATGCTGAGTGGTTGTCAGCTATGGTGACTTGTGACCAGACCTACATTCTAATTATCCTGTGCTTTGACCAGACTATATTCTGATCTCCTGTTGTTGACCTTGGCTTGTGTTCCTGTTCGGTCCTCTGCCTGTTTTTGTACTTCCTCTACCTGTCTAACATAGGTGTGCGCAGCCTATTGCATTGGGGTGGGCACGTGCACCCAAAAGCTCAAACACACATGAACGCCACCTGCTGTCACAAAGAGGGAAGCTCTGGTGGTGGGAGACAGATGATTGGGAGCATATTATGTAACACCCTAAATATGGGTGTAATGTGTGCCTACAGTTGAACTTAGCCTTTAATATAATGGGGGCATTTACACTGGCCACTGGCACCCCAACCACCTACCTAGTGCCACCCCTGGATAATACTAATGCACATGGGGTGATTAGGGTGTGCTCAGGCACACCTGACACACCTTGTGTGCATGCCTATGCTGTCTAATATTGACCCTGGCGTGGCTTCTGGCCCTGTTTCTGCCTTATAAATTGGTACATTTTCTGCCCAATTGACTTCTGCAACTGCAAGTTCCCGTGCTCCATCTGTTTTGACAGTATTCTACACAAGTTCAAGTCATGCATCCATAGCATTCCAGCAGTATCCAGGTTGGCATCTGGCTGTAAATGGTGTCAGGACATGCCAGAGGCCCCCGTGCCACTCCTCGTCCTGCTACACCCTGTCACTAATTCCAGGAGGTATTGGACAAGAGGTGTAAGGACTCATTTACACTTGCTTCAAAATGTGGCATTGGACATGCTTTGTTAAAGCACTCTGAATGCTAATCAAAGAACCTGTTATTAAATAAAAAGGTTACTTTACAGTCCTGTTCACGCTGTTCTTAACTAGTACAACAACAACAAATGAACGGTTAGAGAAAGAAGATTTGGACAGCTGCACACCCATATGATGCAAATCAAAGCTTATTTATTGAGAAAATCATCAATAAAAACAGGCACAATAGGCATATTGGCAGGGGAAAAGAAAGTTTGACGTGTTTCTCACGTTAATACGTGTTTTGTAAACAGATAAATTTGACTTTCATGGTTCCAAAATGATACATATTTATTAAACTGTCTAAAATATTGTTATGTATTCTGTAGTTCCTTTAAAATCATATATTATAGCATATATAAATGCAACAGATGGAATACATGACCCTTAAAGCCTCCCCGCCCCCCCACCCCCTTTGTTGTTTATGTAGCATTTCCCTTTATTGTCACAATATTATATTGAATCGCTAAACCACATCAGTATTCTTATTTAGGTGGTGAGGGAGCTTCTACTACACGTTTCGTAGTTTAGGTGTTTACATCCACTTCCTCAGGAGATATAAGGAGACAGAAGTCTGAAGCAAAAGTATCTATTTACAATCCAGTTAAAAAAACTAATTGCATCTCATAAATTAATTGCAAAGTTATGCATTTAACATTTCATCCAATAAGCTGTGAAAACTTGAATCAGCGCAGACTTTACCTCACCACCAAGCGGGGCAGGCCACAAAGTTACATGGTATAGTAAAATATTAGGGAAGGTGTGTTAGCTCAATTGATGCTCAAAACTATAACAAATAAAGGCACACAAGTAGAAAACCCACCATAAAAGCCACCAGATGCCACTCTCTCCTAGTGGACAACTAGTATATACCGTATGTTACAAGTTATCTAAAGCCACAGTATACATTAAGTAAGAGAGGTTCCCTCAAAAAATTGTGAACTGGTTCCATAGACGATCTAGCCAGCTTGTACAGTTAACAAAATAAAAGAGTAAACACAAATCACAGCTAAAAAAAAGTTTTACTTAATTTTTTATAGCACCTACTCCCGAAGCGGTTGCTGAGAATATACTCAGGTCTCTCCAGTCTCACAGTTTCATGAACACCAACAATTCAGTATTCCTCACCCTGACACAGGGCAACTATTTCTTCCACTTACCCAGGAGCCACTGGGTAAGTAAGGTAAGTAAGGTACACTCACTGACCACTTTATTAGGTACACCTTGTTAGCACCGGGTATACATATATGTAGCCAATGCCCCCCTTAGGGATGGCTGGTAATTGTGGTTAACCTGTCACTCTGCCCTCGAACACACAATTTTATTCTCATCCAAAGCCAAATATCATTCCTGCCACTGACACATAGGTCAACATTATTGACATGAATTACTCCCACTCATGTACATTTTAATGGTTTTACTCTAAACTATTAATAATTAAACAGACGCTCCTTTATCCATGCTCAGCTTGCCTTCTGAATTTTTTCAATCTATTGTTGGGAGTTGTTCCTGACAATTTTTCATATGAGCAATACATGACCTGGGACATTAAATCAACTGAGTTTTCTTCCATTGCAATTATTTTGCTTCATATAAATAAACAACTGATTTCCTTATTTACATAGTGTATTGTATTGCTAATGTGGATTTTTCACATTCATGTATCAGTACGCACAAAGATACAGGCACCAACAGTATAAGAACACCACAATTGCCACAAGATGGCGCTATGGTATTAAAGAAGAACTAAGTGGGACTACAACCCTGTCCCTTACACAATTCTAAAGTGTATGTAAATGACAACACTCCAATAACAAATCATTTCTCTGAAGATAGGTAAGCTGCAATATTATCAGTTTTTGTTCTTGGGTATAGATACACTTTAAGGATTTCAGAACAAGCTAGAAACAAGTAATGTTTTTAGCTTACACGAAGGAGTCAGAATATAAAATAGTAATTATACTGCATGTTTCTCCATAAATTAGGCAACATCTACAAACTAGTTCAGACATCTCAGACATCAAAAGTAAGGTGAGATTATTGCATTATTAAACATTTAAATAATGTATTTCTATTGTGCCAAGAGATAAATAATAATATGATTTCTTTTGTGAGGTAGAGTTCTGTGCAGTTTGGATTGTGTGTCTGACTCTGAATGACAAAGTACTCAAGAGTGATGCATTAGCCCTAATCACTTGCAGTCTTTGAAAGCATTGAATGGCTCGCATCATGTCTAATACACAGGTATTCTTCTATTCTTATGCCCTGATGAAAAATGTGAAAGGGGACCCTTAGACAATATTTGAACACAAAACAATCTAAAGCAATCACATAAAACTACATTATATCTCCACAGGACGGTGGCGATTTAAATCTTTTTTTTTTTTTTTTTTTATTTATTTATTTTTAGCACTGTTCCTTTAAAAAAAAAAAATCTGATCACTTTTATTGCTATCACAAGGAATGTAAACATCCCTTGTGATAGTAATATATGGTGACAGGTGCTCTTTTTGGAGGGCCAGGGGGTCTAAAAGACCCCCCATCCCTCCTTTGCACTTCACAGTATTCAGATTGCCAAAAACGGCAATTCTGAATACTGTCATTTTTTAAAATTGGCGCCGTTAGCCGCCGAGTAAACCGGAAGTGACGTCTTGACGCAGGTGCAGGCTATGTCCCGGTAGAGCCGCTCAAACCCGACAGCTGCCTATTTACAGCGCTGGTCGGGAAGACCGGCCCCAATCCCCGGCGTATAAGACGACCCCCGACTTTTGAGAAGAGTTTCAGGGGTTAAAAAGTCGTCTTATACGCCGGCAAATACGGTATATATATATATATATATATATATAGTACACTCACCGACCACTTTATTAGGTACACCTTGTTAGTACCAGGTATACATATATGTAGCCAATGCCCCCCTTAGAGATGACTGGTAATTGTGGTTCACCTATCACTCTGCCTTCGATCACACAATTTGATTCTCATCCAAAGTCACTGAACAGGCTGGTACTTTGTTTTTTGTTGTTTTATTGAGGGAATAAACTTGGATAGGGTAGGGACGACTGCAGGATGCCCAAAGATCAAAGATAGGACCATGCTATATACAACTCCGTATATACACTCCTTCTTCCTCCAGCACTGACACTTGCTGATCGTTACACTCCTTCACTTCTCTCCTGCACGACACTTGCTTCTTCACTGTTAGGCTTGAAGGGAAATTTATCAAGCCTCCTTTACATCTTCCTCCACCCTAGCTAGCACATGGTGAGGCCTGCACTTTTGCCTCCGGACCGCCCATTACAGGCAAGGGCCTTGGGCCCTCAGATTGTAAGGCCACGGGCCCTCAAGGGGTAGCTAAGTACAATTGTGCTAGCTAAGTCTTGATGGACTACTGCTCCCAGCTCATCCTCTTCCAGGCCACCACACTGTCCAATGACACCACTTCCCTGACTGGCTCCTCCACCTTCCACAGGCTGTCCACTGTCACCTCCCAGCCTGCTTTAGTCCTCCTCTCCAGCTCCCAGGGTCTGACACTCACTGACACCGGTGGATCCTTTAAAGAGCCTTTCATGTAGCCTCTCTGTTGCTCTCCTGCTCCCTTGTGCTGCTCCAAAATCCAACTTCACTCCTGGCTGCACCCGAGCCACCAGGCCTCAAGGTCACCCCCCCCCTCCCCAGACAGGGGGCTCCCAGGTGAGGCCTCAGCAACCTCTGCTGCATCTCTGCTGCATCTCCACTCTTCCACCTCACAGTCCCCCCCCCCCCCGCTGGGCAGACCACAGTATTTAAGGAGTCCTGTCCCCTGCCAATCCAGGATGGGGATTGGTCAGGGCTCCTTAACATACTTCAGAAAGTTACACCTCCTTTTCCATCCCCTTTTCCAGATCCTTCTGGAAACAAAGGGAAGGAGTAACCAAGGGGTGTTCCTTCTTGCAAACCAGCTCTCCCTGGGCCACTCCCCTGCCCAGATCAAAACATTCAGGCCTGCACTTTTTGTCAGGCCTGACTAAATTTGCCTCTCCTAGCAAAAATCTACCACAAAAATCACCTATTACCATGGGGGTGCTACATATATAAATATATATTTATATATATATATATACATATATATATATATATATATATATATATATATACACAGTGCCTTAAAAAGTATTCATACCCCTTGAAATTTTCCACATTTTGTCATGTTACAACTAAAAACATAAATGTATTTTATTGGGATTTTATGGGATAGACCAACACAAAGTGGCACATAATTGTGAAGTGGAAAGAAAATGATAAATGGTTTTCAAAATTTTTTTACAAACAAAAATCTGAAAAGTGTGGCATGCATTTGTATTCAGCCCCCCTGAGTCAATACTTTGTATAACTACCTTTCGCTGCAATTACAGCTGTGTGTGTTTTTGGGTAGGTCTCTACCAGCTTTGCACATCTAAAGAGTGACTTTGTTGCCTATTCTTCTTTGCAAAATAGCTCAAGCTCTGTCAGATTGGACGGGGAACATCTGTGAACAGCAATTTTCAAGTCTTGCCACAGACCCTCAATTGGATTTAGATCTGGACTTTCACTGGGCCATTCTAACACATGTATATGCTTTGATCTAAATTATTCCATTGTAGCTCTAACTGTATGTTTAGTATCATTGTCCTGCTGGAAGGTGAACCTCCGCCCCAGTCTCAAGTCTTTTGCAGACTCTTACAGGTTTTCTTCTAAGATTGCCCTGCATTTGGCTCCATCCATCTTCTCATCAACTCTGACCAGCTTCCCTGTCCCTGCTGAAGAAAAGCATCCCAACAACATGATGCTTCCACCACCAAGTTTCTCTGTGGGGATGGTGTGTTCAGGGTGATGTGCAGTGTTAGTTTTCTGCCACACATAGCATTTTACTTTTGGTCAAAAAGTTACATTTTAGTCTCATCTTACCACCTACTTCCACGTTTACTGTGTCCCCCACATGGCTTCTCGCAAATTGCAAACGGGACTTCTTAAAGCTTTCTTTTAACAATGGCTTTCTTCTTGCCACTCTTCCATAAAGGCCAGATTTGTGGAGTGCACAACTAGTTGTCCTGTGGACAGATTCTCCTACTTGAGCTGTGGATCTCTGCAGCTCCTCCAGAGTTACCATGGGCCTCTTGACAGCTTCTCTGACTAATGCTCTCCTTGCCTGGCCTGTCAGTTTAGGTGGATGGTCATGTCTTGGTAGATTTGCAGTTGTACCATACTCTTTCCATTTTCAAATGATGGATTTTTTTATAACCTAACCTAGAAGCTTTACTTCTCCACAACTTTATTCCTGACCTGTCTGGCGTGTTCCTTGGCCTCCATGATGCTGTTTGTTCACTAAGGTTCTCTAACAAACATATGAGGGCTTCATAGAACAGCTGTATTTACATTATATCACAAAAGTAAGTACACCCCTCACATTTTTGTAAATATTTCATTATATCTTTTCATGTGAAAACACTGAAGAAATGAAACTTTGCTACAATGTACAGTAGTGAGTGTACAGCTTGTATAACAGTGTAAATTTGCTGTTCCCTCAAAATAACTCAACACACAGCTATTAATGTTTAAATCACTGGCATCAAAAGTGAGTACACCCCTAAGTGAAAATGTATAAATTGGGTCAAATTAGCCATTTTCCCTCTCCGGTGTCATGTAACATGTTAGTGTTACAAGGTCTCAGGTGTGAATGGGGACAAGGTGTGTTAAATTTGGTGTTATCACTCTCACTCTCTCATACTGGTCACTAGAAGTTCAACATGACACCTCATAGCAAAGAACTCTCTGAGGATCTCGCAAAAAGAATTGTTGCTCTACATAAAGATGGCCTAGGCTATATGAAGATTGCCAAGACCCTGAAACTGAGCTGCAGAATGGTGGCCAAGACTATACAGCGGTTTAACAGGACAGGTTCCACTCAGAACAGCCCTCGCCATGGTGGACCAAGGAAGTTGAGTGCACGTGCTTAGCCTCATATTCAGAGGTTGTCTTTGGGAAACAGACGTATGAGTGCTGCCAGTATTGCTTCAGAGGTTGAAGAGGTGGGGATCAGCCTGTCAGTGCTCAGACCATACGCTGCACACTGCCTCAAACTGGTCTTTATGGCTGTTTTCCCAGAAGGAAGCCTCTTCTAAAGATGATGCACAAGAAAACCTGCAAACAGTTTGCTGAAGACAAGCAGACTAAGGACATGGATTACTGGAACCATGTCCTGTGGTCTGATGAGACCAAGATAAACTTATTTGGTTCAGGTGTTGTCAAGCGTGTGTGGCGGCAACCAGGTGAGGAGTACAAAGACAAGTGTTTCTTGCCTACAGTCAAGCATGGTGGTGGGAGTGTCATGGTCTGGCGCTGTATAAGTGCTGCTGGCACTGGGGAGCTACAGTTCATTGAGAGAACCATGAATGCCAACATGTACTGTGACATACTGAAGCAGAGCATGATCCCCTCCCTACGGAGACTGGGCCATAGGGCAGTATTCCAACATGATACAAATACACCTCCAAGATGACCACTGCCTTGCTAAAGAAGCTGAGGGTAAAGGTGATGGACAGGTCAAGCATGTCTCCAAACCTAAACCCTATTGAGCATCTGTGGGGCATCCTCAAATGAAAGGTGGAGGTGCGCAAGGTCTCTAATATCTACCCCAGCTTCGTGATGTCGTCATGGAGGAGTGGAAGAGGACTCCAGTGGCAACCTGTGAAGCTCTGGTGAACTCCATGCCCAAGAGGGTTAAGGTAGTGCTGGAAAATAATGGTAGCCACACAAATTATTGTCACTTTAGGCCCAATATGGACATTTTCACTTAGTGGTGTACTCACTTTTGGTGCCAGCGGTTTAGACATTAATGGCTGTGTGTTGAGTCATTTTGAGGGGACAGCAAATGTACACTGTTATACAAGCTGTACACTCACTACTTTACATTGTAGCAAAGTGTCATTTCTTCAGTGTTGTCACATGAAAAGATATAATAAAATATTTACGAAAATGTGAGGGTGTACTCACTTTTTTTAGATACTGTGTATATATATATATATATATATATATATATATACAGTTGTGCTCATAAGTTTACATGCCCTGGAAGAATTTATGATTTCTTGGCCATTTCTCAAAGATGTGAATAATAGCACAAAAACAGTTCTTTCACTCATGGTTAGGGTTTGGCTGAAACCGTTTATTATCAATCAACTGTGTTTACTCTTTTTAAATCATAATGACAACAGAAACTACCCAAATGACCCTGATCAAAAGTTTACATACCCCAGTTCTTAATACCGTGTATTGGCCCCTTTAACATTAATGACAGCTTAAAGTCTTTTGTGGTATTTGTGGATGAGGCTCTTTATCTTCTCAGATGGTAAAGCTGCCCATTCCTCTTGGCAAAAAGCCTCCAGTTCCGGAAAATTCTTGGGCTGTCTTGCATGAACTGCACGTTTGAGATCTCCCCAGAGTGGCTTGACATTGAGGTCAGGAGTCTGAGATGGCCACTCCAGATCCTTCACTTTATTCTGCTGTAGCCAATGACAGATCGACTTGGCCTTGTGTTTTGGATCATTATCATGTTGGAATGTCCAAGTACGTCCCATACGCAGCTTCCTGGCTCATGAATGCAAATGTTCCTCCAGTATTTTTTGATAACATACTGCATTCATCTTGCCATCAATTTTGACCAAATTTCCTGTGCCTTTGTAGCTCACACATCCCCAAAACATCAACGATCCACTTCAGTGTTTCACAGGCCTTGTTGATTTCTTTCCAAATGTAGCATTTATGGTTGTGGCCAAAAAGCTAAATTTTGGTCTCATTACTCTAAATGACTTTGTGCCACAAGGTTTGAGGCTTGTCTCTGTGCTGTTTGGTGTATTGTAAGTGGGATACTTTGTGGCATTTGCGTAGTAATGGTTTTCTTCTGGCAACTCGACCATGCAGTCAATCTTTCTGTTCCTCCTTTTTGTGCATCTTGAAACAGCCACACCACATAATTTCAGAGAGTCCTGTATTTCACCTGAAGTTATTTGTGGGTTTTTCTTTGCATCTCGAACAATTTTCTTGGCAGTTGTGGCTGAAATTGCAGTTGGTCTACCTGAGCATGGTTTGGTTTCAACAGAACCCCTCCTTTTCCACTTCTTTATTAGAGTTTGAGCACTGCTGATTGACATTCTCAATTGCTTTGATATCTTTTTATATCCCTTTCTAATTACAAGCAAACAGATCACAGATGAGAATGTTACCTTTAATAGCCATTCAAACCCCTTTGTGTCAACTTGTGTGCATGTTATCAGGCCAAAATCACCAGGGTATGTAAACTTTTGACCAGGGTAATTTGGGTAGGTTCTGTTGTCATTGTGATTTAAAAAAGAGTAAACACAGTTGATTGATAATAAATGGCTTCAGCCAAACACTAACCATGAGTGAAAGAAATATTTTTGTGTTATCATTCATATTCTCTGAAAAATGGCCAAGAAATCATAAATTCTGCCAGGGTATGTAAACTTATGAGCACAACTGTATTGTGGGAGATTAACTCGTGGGGATCACCTTTTCTGGAAAAAAAGGCAGCGTGCAGGCAAACTTCCTTAAAATTCTGGCGGGTTGCCAGGTTTATTATGAAAGGTTGCAAGTCATAAAAACAAACAAAATGGAAAACAAATACATGCCATCCGGCGCTAAACGAAACAAAATAGTTCACCTCGCTGTACAGTGCTGGGCTCGTCCCAGACACCCCCAAAACAATAGGCAAATGCAAACCTTTTAGTCCTTGAGCAACCAATTCCCAATGTGTAGCTCTCTCTGAGTATTTTCTATCTCAGACCAGAGCTCACCCATGCTCTCTTCCTGGTCATTTAACAACACTTGAGACTGGACTCCAGTAGACTCGAAAACATGGCCCAGAGCCAGCTCTGCCACGGTAGCTGGGAAAACCCGGGCTGGACTCCGCTTCAGTCCAATTCAAGTGAACGTATGCGAGGCGACAGGTAGCGTCCGTCTATCACTTTGCCTCACATATCGTCACAATATATCTATATATATATTTAACACACATTTTAAATATGTACAAAAAGATAAATGAAAGTATTCAAATATATATAAATTTTCCCAAGAGTGGTGATACCACATTTTGAACCAATGTTAAAAAGTGTGAGTCCACTAACCACAAAATCAATTCTCAGGTGGTCTCCTCATATAATATCACTCTGTGCAAGTGCAAGAATCTCCACCCTGCACCATGCTTGTCTGCTGACCTTATGGATAGTAAGAGGTATCAAAGGCTTGTTTGCCAAAAAGGGTTACACTGGTGATTTGCTCTTTTTTCCAATTTCACCACACAAAACAGAGGCCCCAGCTAGATATTCGTCATGGTATGCATAAAGACATAAATCTGAAAGAGAACAGCATAGTGCTCATGGTATACTTTATCGTGGGAGCATAAAGAACAGATTAAAAACAATTATAAACATAAAAAAATGTAAGCGTATATCAAAATCCACCAAGCGGTATGACAAAGCAATGTCACACAGTGGAATTCTAGTAACTAGTCGGTGATCCCAGACTACAGCTCCCAGACTAATCATAGTGTGATGACATCGGCACAAAAACTCTGCCTTATCTATAGGATAATAGACAGAGGGAAAAATCACCAGATGCTTGCGACTGGGCTGATAGGTTCTCCTATAGAAAGCAATGACAGGCTGAGAAGATTTACAGCTGTCCAATGCTCTTTGCATGTTTCCAAACATCAGGCAGCTACCTGCGGTTAGGGACAGATGTTCTCCCCTAGAAACATCTGTGTGCATCCAGAGGTGGACATCTGTCCCTAATAACACATTACCACTCAATGTGCTGATACACACAAACAGCTGTCAGCCTGTCATTGCAACCACCTCTCAGCCCAGCTGTAAGAATCCACTGGTTCCTGCCACTGTCCATGCCTGCCTGTGTCTATTCATGTCTATTCATCCATGTCAAGGAGGACAATGAATCTAATTTCTCAGGGCAGGTCTTTTGATGATGGACCATGCCTTCATAATTTGTATTGAAATGGTAAAATGTAGTCTCCATAAAAAGTCCATGTAAAAATAGCGTGGTCACTTCATAACATTTTATTGAAAAGCTGCAGATTTAAAAATATTGACAAAATGACAATTGTAATTACATTAACATGGTGAAGCCTATATGAGATTAGGTTTTCATATACTTCATCATTAGGGGACCAACATTTATGGAAGACCCAAAGCCTGGTGCCTTAAAGCGGAGTTCCACCCAAAAGTGGAACTTCCGCTTTAAGGGAAGGTGACCCCCTGACATGTCACAATTGGCATGTCATTTTTTTTGGGGGGAGGGGGGCGGATACCTGTTTTTTACAGGTATCCAGCCCCCACTTCCTCTCCTGGCGCCGCAGAGCCGGAAGGAAGTTCATCTGTCCCCCCTCCCGGCAATCTTCTGGGACACGTCACAGGTCCCAGAAGATACAGCGGTCATTCACAGCGTGCAGCGCGACTCGCGCATGCGCAGTGCATGCCCAGCTTTGAAGCCAAAGCCGCTCAGAGGAGGGGGAGAGGAGCAAGGCAGCGGGTCGATTGTCTGATTATTAAAAATCAGCAGCTACACTTTTTGTAGCTGCTGACTTTTAAAAGGGTGGAACTCCAGTTTAAGGGACATTTATATAAGTACTGTATATAGGAGAATTGCACAGGTCCATTGTTAAACTATGAAACTTTGTACAACCCTTTGCAAACAAATTTTCCCTAAAATTACTAGTTAATACTCCAGAAAACTTTAACTTGACAATGAGGACTCTAAACTGAACCAAACTTGAGTGTGGAGACACCCCCTGTGAAGTAATAATACTGAGCAGAAAACAAACAGGGATCCCACAATAGAGATGTAATGCAAAGAGTAGTAGCTAAAGCTCTTCCAGGAGAGTTAAACAGACATATAATGTGTATCGCAAAGCAGGAGAAATGTGCTTTAAATGTCAATAGTGAGTATATTGAAGTCCTTGACTTGGTACCTCTGTGTGATATGGGATTATCCCGATAAAAAAACTTCACGGGGGGGGGGGGGGATAATAGTCCACTGTTTAGGGCCAACCTTGTGTGGGGAGGCAGAAGCAATCTACAAAGCATACAAAAGAGAAAAAATACAGGCGCCTCTGAGTGTAGACTGTTAACACATGTAATTGAGACACAATAAAATATCACTCACATGAGGGAAGATAAAAATAAGCATATCTTTGGCTCAGATGATCCGGTGTTGTAAGATGTTCAGGGGCTCATGCTGGGGCTGTAACCGCCTTTGGCAATGCTGTCTCCGGCGACAGAATGGTGGTCACGCGTTGCGAGCACACCAGTGATGTCATTACGGCTAGCGCTGCAGTCCAGCGTGCGCCCCAGGCCTTGGGCCAGGCTTGTGCAAGGTCAGTAAACTTCAGTACTCCAGCAGCCTGTTACCTGGATCTTTAGTACACTTCTGGGAATACTCCAGGGAAGGGCAGGGCAGAGGTCCCCCAGCCAAACTGTAGCTGGGACTCCACAGAAATGCTGCAGTCCAACGTGAATCTCTTAGGGATGCCACATCCCCGAGACTGGGTCTTACTCCCCCATTAAAAAGAGACCTCTGCCCTGGAATCTGGCCCGTTTATTATTATTATTAATATACAGGATTTATATAGCGCCGACAGTTTGCACAGCGAGTTACAACATTAGGGCAGACAGTATAATTACAATACAATTCAATACAGGAGGAATCAGAGGGCCCTACTCATTAGAGCTTACACTCTAGAAGGGAGGGTCAAGTGATACGAAACGGCAATAACTGTGAGGGATGAGCTGATGAAGAAAATAAAAGTGCAGTTGTTAGGTGGAGGCAGGATAGGCTTCCCTGAAGAGAAAAGTTTTCAGCCGCTCTGCGGGGCACCTGCATATCAACTAGGGATTGGCTGGAGAAAAGAGACCTCAGCTCCAGGTGAGAGTCAGACAAAAGTTCCCAATACAACCGTGCTGAATGGGCTGGGGTGCATGCCCTGTCACTGCAAGAGTCAAGCAGAATATCGAAAATCCAGAATGGCAGCACTCCCACCAAAATAGTAGCGGAATATTTATTGATATAAGAGCAAAAATAGGGCATACAGGCGGGGGGGGGGACAAAAGGTTGCCGCATTTCACACTGTCAAAGTGCTTTGTCAAAACCAATATCAATGATATGACAGTGTGAATTGCATCAACCTTTTGTCCTCCCCCCGCCTGTATCCCCTATTTTTGCTCTTATATCAATAAATATTTTGCTACTATTTTGGTTGAAGTGCTGCCATTCCGCATTTTAGATATTCTGCTTGACTGTTGTAGGGATTGGCTGGGGAGATGTTAATATGAAGACTGGAGTCATGATTCTTCCACCCACTATGTCCCGGGATCCCCTGGGAGACAGGGGGAAGCAATTGAGCCCATGTCAAAGCAGACCTGACTCTTCAAACCATGCCTCCCTGATTACAGGAAGGCCAAAAACGAAATTTAGCAAAACAGTAGCTCTGTGAGAGCTACATAAAGAAAGAGGTTTTAGATTTAACAAGACTATTGTGCAGCACCTATTGTGCAGCATCTTCATATTCAGCTACCATTAGAACCCCTCATGTGAAGCACCTCTCTCTCTGGCAAAATAAGACCAAGCACAACAAAGACACTCTGAAACTGTGTGTGGCCTCCACGCTTCATGTAAATCATACTTATGGACCTATCCAACAATACTCTGCAGATTAAGATGGTGTGGATATCTCTACCACAATCAATATTTAGGAAAACCCATAGTAGAAATTCCAAATGTGGTATGTTCAGAAACTGTGCGATACTTGCAAATCGCAGATCAAATATACAAGGCATGGAATATATTTACATTTAATCAGTTTATAAAACTATTGTCAAAGAGTTGACTTCCAGAGGTATTGAGAGAGTGCAGCCAACATGAAAGAAGTTCATAAGCCAGATGGATACAGCAGTGAATGGCTGTAAGCTTCATGTGTTATGCACTGTCAAAGGGTGGACTCCAGCAGAAATTATAACCCTCTGAATTCTGACATTTTTGTATTGTTAGGGTGTGTTTCATGTTTCAATTATCAGATTTTTTTTTGTTTTTATTTGTTTTGGGTTTTTTGTTGTATTTTGTTCTCTTGATGGTCCACAAGTTACAATTGTCTGTGACAATTTGATTATGTCCTGGTCTGGTTATTTAAGCATTGTTCCTTACATTTCACCTCAACCTTACTAGATATTGGATGTAAGAACAGAAGAATAGGTGTGTTGTGTGTTTGACATCAGAAATTGCCTGAACGATAATTATATTGAGTAGTTTCACCAATGAAATTTCTTTTTAAAAAACACAGAACAAACTATATTAATACGGACTAAATATGGAATATTTATTCACTAGACATGTATTCACAATAGATAGTTAGATTCATGGATGGACATAAATAAAATTTACATATAATACAGAATTATTATGCAACACTCGGTAATGGGTTTTGCTAAGCAATATGAATAGAACGAAAAGGTTAATTTCTTCCCATGGACACAATAATCATGTATGTATGATTAACAATGGTATGCATTTTACAAAGCCAACAGTTACCCTTCTGCAGAAGGAGCAATTGTTAAACTATGTGAAAACAAAAAATGGACACTACTATAGTGCTGACCAAAAAATGGAAAAACAAAATAAAATTGTGATTGTAAATTTAGTTTTTTTTTAAAAAAAAAAATAACAAACATGTTATACTTATCTCCTCTGTGCAGTCGGTTTTGCGAAGCTCTGGGGAAGGGGGTGCGCCCCCGAAACATGTCAGCTCATATTCCTGCCTTGTGCTTGATTTTATTAGGTCCTGTCTTCATATGTCCTTTGTGAGTACCCCTTTTTAATATTTTTATGTGGAATAAATTATTTTTGGTAATGCACTAGGTGCGTGCGCCTTCCTTTTCTTCTCTTTTTAGTACCTATCGGATTCCCCGTCCGAGGAGGGCAGCACGCATTTGCTCACCCACTTCATCCCCACATGGTAGCTTGCCATCCTGAGGAACTTTTAGCGCTGGAACTTATCACTTTCTACAGGTTTTGCACAGAGCAGCCTGGATCCTCCTCTTCTCGGGTCCCTATTTGCTGCTCCTGGCTCCTCCTTCTTATCGAATACCCCCACAGCCAGCAGCTTTCTATGGGGGCACCCGAGCCAAGTCTGAGCTCCTTGTATTAATTCAGACACAGAGCCCCGGTCCCGCCCCTCTCTCCTCTGATTGGCTGACTGATATTTATTGACAGGCGTGGGAGCCAATTTTGCCGCTGCTGTATCTCAGCCAGTTAGGAGGAGTGTCCCGGACGGCTAAGACATTCATGGACATCGCTGGAGAGAGAAGGGGCTCAGGTAAGTAATTAGGGAGTGATAGGGGGGCTTCTACACACAAAAGTTTTTTTATCTTAATGCATTGGATGCATTAAGATAAAAAAACCTTCTGCCTTTACAACCCCTTTAAAGAAGAATATAAAATGGTTATTATATTTGTGTAAGAACAAACTAAATATCATGAGAGATCAAAAATTGGTATATTCAGGTGATCAATGAATCAGGAAAAAAAAATCAATATAACATGATTACACTGCCAAAATGGTTGCTGGTTTACAATGCTCGTTACCAGAGTTACCTAAAATGGCTGCCTTTACCAAAAATGGTGTCTCATCAAGGTAGAGCTGCGTCTTGGTGTCCTCAAAGTGTTTGGATGATGAGGCGTGATGATGATCCCTGAATGAAGTGTGTATGAAGTGTGAAATGTGTTATGGAGAGTGATTAGTGTTGAGCGAACCCGGACTGTAACGTTCGGGTCCGTACCGAACTTTAGGGTGTCCGTGGCACGGACCCGGACACGGACATTTCAAAAATCGTTCGGGTTCGGTCCGGGGTTCTGCTATTTTACTCCACGTGTTGAGAAGCTGCAGGGCAGCCAATCAACAAGCGTTTCACTGGTTTGCCCTTAGAAGCCATCACAGCCATGCCTACTAATGGCATGGCTGTGATTGGTCGGTGCATCATGTGACCCAGCCTCTTTATAAGCTGGAGTCACAGTGCTGCAGTCACATGCTCCTTGGGTTAGTGTAGGGAGAGGTAGCTGACTGCGTGAGGGACAGATTTGAGACATTTTAAGACCTGATCCTGCATCCTGAGATAGATTACTTTACTACTGCTGTCTGTGCTGTTGCTCTGAGGACAGATAGCAGAA
>BLSH010534970.1:436611-453060 GCA_018402905.1 Glandirana rugosa
TAGAGGATTTGTAAAGTCTATGACATATATAATCTTTATTGTATACCGGTGCGGACATGGTACTGTTTTTCCTATAAGAATAGTGTTTAATAAATATTCTTATTAAATCTTGTTTATACAGGATCTTACTATGAACCACTGATTCTATCCGTTACGGATTGGTTTATTACCTTAATTATAAATCGGTGTACTTGGTTACTTTACTTCAAGGTGGTAGACCGATCCGATTAATACTCGAAAAACAAGTCTTGTAATATATCCTGGTCCTCTCCTTCGGTAATCCTGTAATGGAGTATGCGAAGTGTTATGTAGTTGTCCGTGCGATCGTTCGGGTTCCGTCCGGACCCGGACCCGGACTTTGTCCCGAAGTTCGGACGGACCAGCAGAACCCGAACTTCCAGAGGTTCGCTCAACTCTAAGAGTGATGTATTGTGAAGCGTATGAGGTAATGTCCTAATGGCTTCCTCTCCTGGTCCTATATAATGTTCTGAACAAAAAGCTCATAATTAGCCTAGCCAGATGGTGGAACTTCATTTCATTGGTTCATGTGGCTAAATATTAATTCCATTATTTGGTTAGGCATTGCCTATCTTAGTCACCAAGTATCATTCTAGGACATATTTGTTCTAAATTATTCTTATAAATAATTTGTGATAAGAATATCCTTTTTGTCATGGTACAGGCGTGGCCATATGTTATTTCTAATATATACAGTATCTGAAATGTTTAGGAGATCTGGTATTGCCATCAGATGAGTATATATTTCTAATGCAGCAATATTTCAAACATAATTATATTGATTAGGAAGAGATCTTTTACCTATATACTGTATATACAGTTGTGCTCATAAGTTTACATACCCTGGCAGAATTTTTGATTTCTTGGCCATTTTTCAGAGAGTATGAATAATAACACAAAACATTTCTTTCACTCATGGTTAGTGTTTGGCTGAAGCCATTTATTATCAGTCAACTGTGTTTACTCTTTTTAAATCATAATGATAACAGAAACTACCCAAATGACCCTGATAAAAAGTTTACATACCCCAGTTCTTAATACCATGTATTGCCCCCTTTAACATCAATGGCAGCTTGAAGTCTTTTGTGGTATTTGTGGATGAGACTCTTTGTCTTCTCAGATGGTAAAGCCGCCTATTCTTCTTGGCAAAAAGTTCCTGGAAATTCTTGGGCTGTCTTGTATGAACTGCATGTTTAAGATCTCCCCAGCGTGCCTCAATGATATTGAGGTAAGGAGACTGAGATGACCACTCCAGAACCTTCACTTTATTCTGCTGTAGCCAATGACAGGTCAACTAGGCCTTGTGTTTTGGATCATTGTCATGTTGGAATGTCCAAGTACGTCCCATGCGCAGTTTCCTGGCTGATGAATGCAAATGTCCCTCCAGTATTTTTTGAGAACATACTGCGTTCATCTTGCCATCAATTTTGACCAAATTTCCCGTGCCTTTGTAGCTCACACATCCCCAAAACATCAGCGATCCACCTCCGTATTTCACAAGCCTTGTTGACTTGTCTCCAAATGTAGTGTTTATGGTTGTGGCCAAAGAGCTCAATTTGGTCTCATCACTCCAAATTACTTTGTGCCAGAAGGTTTGAGGCTTGTCTTGTGCTGTTAGGAGTATTGTAAGCGGGATACTTTGTGGCATTTGTGTAGTAATGGCTTTCTTCTGGTATCTCAACCATGCACCCCAATAAGTGCCTCCTTATTGTGTATCTTGAAACAGCCACACCACATGTTTTCAGAGAGTCCTGAAGTTATTTGTGGGTTTTTCTTTGCATCTTGAACAATTTTACTGGCAGTTGTGGCTGAAATTTTAGTTGGTCTACCTGACCGTGGTTTGGTTTCAACAGAACCCCTCATTTTCCATTTCTTGATTAGAGTTTGAACACTGCTGATTGGCATTCTCAATTCCTTGGATATCTTTATATATCCTTTTCCTGTTTTATACAGTTCAACTACCTTTTAATGCAGATCCTTTGACAATTCTTTTGCTTTCCCCATGACTCAGAATCCAGAAACGTCAGTGCAGCACTGGATGAAAGATGCAAGGGTCTGTCAGGAGTCTAGAAACCCATTGACCTTTTATACACACACACTAATTTTAAAAAAACAGATCACAGGTGAGGATGGTTACCTTTAATAGCCATTCAAACCACTTTGTGTCAACTTGTGTGCATGTTATCAGGCCAAAATCACCAGGTGATGTAGACTTTTGATCAGGGTCATTTGGGTAGTTTCTGTTGTCATTATGATTTAAAAAGAGTAAACACATTTGATTGATAATAAATGGCTTCAGCCAAACACTAACCATGAGTGAAAGAAAAGTTTTTGTTTTCTCATTCATATTCTCTGAAAAATGGTCAAGAAATCATAAATTCTGCCAGGGTGTGTAAACTTATGAGCACAACTGTATTATGATTAATAATTATACATTGAGGTAAAGAAAGAAAACTATATGGATATATATAGTTATAGTATATATATATATATATATATATATATATATATATATATATCTGAACACAATAATTTGTATATTTAAACTATTTGTACATACAGTATAAGATATTTCTAATTAGATTAAATATATGCTACATAACGAGATTATTATTATGCCAGCAGATAATAAAATCATGGCTTGAATCCATTTCATGGGATATGATACATGAGGTTATAGTCTTATAATCATACACTCTTATATGTATGCAGAGATGGTCCTTATTAAAATATTATCATAAATACATAAACAAAAATTCCATATGAAATGTATTTCTTCACAATAGTTCTGACAGGTGTTCATTCAAATCAGGCCCTTATGGCTAAAGTTTTGCCTAGAAAAAGAATTGTACATCTCCACTACTAAATATGATTTTTCTTAATTCTATAATAATGCTAATTAGATAAGTCTGCCTTCACAATACCCAAATGGTGAGGCTCTATATTGTAATATGAAACGATATAGCCCCAGCATCTTTTTATGCATTCGGCATTTTGAAAGTATCTCCCCAAAGTACCCTGGGGTACGCACCCGGGAATGTCCATGACCATTGGGTCCTCCGGGCCCAGCAAATCACGGATCGGGGTAAAGGGCCAATGACAGCTGGCCATTACCACATGATCCCTCAATCCAATGATGGAACAATCACTTGTCAACAAACCGGTGCGTGTCTGGTTGAGCTCCTCCTCTCCCCTCACACCGATCAGTACAGTGTGTGAGAAAAGGAGGGAGCTGGTGCAGCAGCGCTTGTGGGAAACAATTACAACTTCAAAAAACTCACCATGCCTCCTACTAAATACATTGTAATGTCTACTTTCCAAAAAGGGGTCCTTTGGGGGTATTTGTACTGTCCTGGCTTGTTAGTGTCTCAAGAAATTAGTACATCAGGTGTGATCAAGTTTCAGTGATTGGCGCCATAGCTTGTAGACTCTATAACTTTCACAAAGATATGTAGCATTATAAATTGTGGCCAAAATTTATGTAGAAAAATTACTAATTTGATTTAAATACCACCAAAAGTAAGCTCTATTTGTGTGAAAAAAAAGCACACAAATTTCATATGGGTACAGTGTTTCATGACTGAGTAATTGTCATTCAAAATGTGAGAGCACTGAAAGCTGAAAATTGCAGTATATTATAGTGTATCCGGGGAGTGTCTGTGTAGTGAGAACTCAAATGAAAGTGCACCAAACACCACTTTCCATTGATTAAAGTGCATCCATGTACACATTTCCACATCTTTATTACATTTTGTTAATAAGCACCACCCCCATCATGTCTGGGAGGACAAGGAGAGGCAGACATTCCCATGGCCCTGTAAGGGGGTCAGCGTATGTGTCCACAGGCAAAGGTGGACATGGGCAGTCGCAAAAAATAAAAAGCCCAGTGCTTACTGGGCACTTAAACCCCCCTCCTGCCCAGATCAATTTTAAGCTTTCAGCGCTGTCGCATTTTGAATGACAAATGCGCAGTCGTGCAATTTTGTACCCAAACAAATTTTTTATCATTTTTTTCCCACAAATGGAGCTTTCTTTTGGTGGTATTTGATCACCTCTGCGGTTTTTATTTTTTGCGCTATAAATAAACAAAGAGCGACGATTTTGAAAAAAGAACAATATTTTTTACTTTTTGCTATAATAAATATCCAAAAAAAAAAATTAAAAAAAATGATTCATTGGGTTTGGCCGATTTATATTCTTCTACATATTTTTGGTAAAAAAAAAAAAATCGCAATTGGCGTTTATTGATTGGTTTGCGCAAAAGTTACCGCGTCTACAAACTATGGGAATTGATTTATGGCGTTTTTATTATTTATTTATTTTTTTAGTAGTATGGCGGCGATCTGCAATTTTTATCGGGACTTTGATATTGGAACGGATATGTCGGACATTTTTGACACTTTTTTGGGACCAATGACATTTATACAGTGATCACAAATGTAAATGTCCACTGATTACTGTATAAATGTCATTGGCAGTGAAGGGGTCAACCTGCAGGGGGCAGTGAATGGGTTAACTGTGTTCCCTGGGTGCGTTCTAACTGTGTGGGGGCAGGGCTGGCAAGGACATAACAGATCTAACTGATCCCAGTGACAGGGATCAGTAGATCTGTCATGTCCCCTTCACAGAATGGAGAACCGCCATGTTTACATCGGCGGTTCCCCGTTTTGCAGCTCTGACAGGCGATCGCAGGCCTCGAGCGGACATCGTGTCCGCCCGACCCGCGGGCATGCCCACGCCGCCGCCTCTGAGTGCGCATGCACAAGGGTGGACATTTATGGACGTCCACCCGGCAATTGAGATCCGCGCTGTAGCCATCTTTTGGCTATATCGCGGATCTGAAGGGGTTAAATACCACCAAAAGAAAGTTCAATTTGTGGGAAAAAAACACAAAAATTTCATATGAGTACAGTGTTGCGTGACTGAGTAATTGTCATTCAAAATGTAAGAGCACTGAATGCTGAAAATTAGTCTGGTTAAGAAGGGGGTATAAGTGCCCAGTGGGCAAATGGTTAAATCACTTCTATGGTCAACCTAAAATCTAAAAGCTGACACCAGACTCTAAAACATGCAACAATAGGTGAATGCATGTAAGTGTACTGTATATATCTTTCCAGAAAGTACTGAGAGCCCCTTGAGCTGGGGTGCCAGCTCTGTTGTTACCACCTCCTGATCCTAGCCAGAACTCTGCCATGCCCCTTGCATTCTTCAAAGAAATAATACTCATATTTATTTTGAGCATTCTAGGCAGTTGAGGCTTCCAGCGTAATATACAGTGCCTTGAAAAAGTATTCATACCCAGTGGCGGCTGGTGAAGTTTTAAGATGGTGGGGCGCCAGACCCTGCCCTTCCTTTTTGCCCCATCCCACTTCTTAGAAGCCACACCCCTTATAGGCTCCACCCACTCTGTACACAATGTACAGTATAACTCAGCTCTCAGTCCTAATTCTCAATAAAATATTGCTGGCTCATTCATCCATTAAATCCCAAAGGTAAAGAATTACATGAGCTGTGAGGTCTGCACAGGAACCCGGCACAGACTGGCATTATGTGGGGTTTCATATCCCATCAAGCTCCATCCTAATTCCTTATTTTATAATAGGAACACTGGAAATCCTCCACTAACCCCTGACACAAGGTGAGCCATAGAAATGTCCCTGGTTTTTGGAACTGAGCAGCTTCACTAACATAAATCTTCATTATCTGTCCAAAAAAGTTCAAAATGTAATTATAAAATCAGGCGATTTAGGATGGCATTCATTGGAAAGCAGTTATTGTAGAGGAATTGTCATGACTATACATTCCTCTTGTTCTGTTGTTTGATGCTGAGATACAGAGGCTGAGCACAGGCAGCTTCAATCAACACAGAAACTCCACTGTTGGGGACTTCTTGGTCCCTGCATTGGAAGTCATTTATTTATTTAAGGTACTTATATAGCGCTGTCAATTTATGTTTACATATACATTGTACATTCACATCAGTCCCTACCCTCAAGGAGCTTACAATCTAAGTTCCCTAACTCACATTCATACATATATTAGGGACAATTTAGACAGGAGCCAATTCACCTACCAGCATGTCTTTGGAGTGTGGGAGGAAACCGGAATACCCAGAGGAAACCCACGCAGGCACAGGGAGAGCATGCAAACTCCAGGCAGGTAGTGTTGTGGTCGGGATTCGAACCAGCGACCCTTTTGCTGCTAGGCGACAGTGCTATCCACTACACCACTGTGTCGCCCAAGTCATGAATCATTGCCAACATTGCACTGAATGCAGAGATGAAGAAGTGACCAGGAGTGGAGTTGTGTTGATAAAAGCTGCCTGTTAAACAGTAAAGCATGAAGAGCTGAGGGTGTGCGGTGCTGCTGAGCTCTGTGGTTCCCCAATGTCAGCAGACTAATTGCAGATTACTGCCTGTGTATCCCTGAGAACTCCCTGTGACTTACATGCCAGCTCAGAGTTCTTATCCTACTGCTGAGTTTGCAAAAGACCTGTGTCAGCCTTATCTGTTATCTATGGATGCAAACTAATCACTGCCTGTGTATTGCTGGGAGCTTCCTGTCATGTATGCCCAGATATCTTACCTTGGAAGGCTCCTCCATGTCCTCTCCCTCTGTTCTGTACAGCATGGTGGGTGGGGGAAGGGTCCCTGTGGAGAAAGGAAGCACTGCTGGAGGTAGAGACTAAGTGTCGGAGTGCGACTTGTGGAGGGGGGACATGACTAGACAGCAGGCTAGAATGTGTAACTGCAAGCAGAGAAAATCTTGGCTCCCCCCCAGGCAGAGACCAAATGGACTAGGCAGTTTAAGGTCTGCACATTCAGACGTCCCTAATAGCTCCTATATTTAGAATGGAATGTTGGAGAGCAGCCAATGATGGTGGAGAATTCATTTTACTGTGTTCTAGATAGGGTTTTTTAGTGAGATTTGGGACGTTTGCCCTGTTACTATGCAGATTACACTTCTCTTTCTTATCTAATCTGTCTATTCCAGCAATTAGCAACAGAAGCACAGCTAGAGAGAGATTCCAAAGGTTTTTTTTCTTTCTAGTTTCTATCTAGCTGTGCTGGCTGTTGGTTAATAATTATAGTTCATTTTTATTTTTATTTCTTACTTATTTTTTTGGTGGGGCGTAGCCCCCCAGCCCGTATGGACGAGCCTCCACTGTTCATACCCCTTTAAAATTTCCACATTTTGTCATGTTACAACCAAAAACGTAAATGTTTTTATTGGTATTTTATGTGATAGACCAACACAAAGTAGCACATAATTGTGAAGTGGAAGGAAAATGATAAATGGTTTTCAACATTTTTCACAAATAAATATGTGAAAAGTGTGGGGTGCATTTGTATTCAGCCCCCCTATTTCAATACTAGGGATGGGCGAACGTTTGGGGCCAAGCATGAGTTGGGGCCGAACATTGGCTGTTTGCCGTTCACTGAGCAACTGAATTGTCGGGGCGTTAGACCGTTTGTTCGGCCCATCGAATGACCACAGTCCACTGTGCCACCGCACAGTGCATTGAAAGCCCTGATTGGCTGAAGCAATGAAAGCTTCACTCAATCAGGGCACATTTTTAGTGTGATATCGGTGGCGTGGAGAGAGATGGAACAGGGCTCTGTTCAGTGCTACTAGACAGTTAGTGTGCTATAGTGTGCTATTGTGATTCTATTGTCAGTGTAGAATATTAGTTTAGTGTGAATCTAGGGATAGTTCAGTCAGTGTGAGTGTAGTGAGTAGTGACCACCATTCATCTTCAAAGTAGTGTGAATCTAGGGACAGTTCAGTCAGCGTGAGTGTAGTGAGTGACCTCCATTCATCTTTACATTAGTGTTAATCTAGGGACAGTTCAGTCAGTGTAGTGTGACCACCATTTATCTTTATATTAGTGTGAATCTAGGGACAGTTCAGTCAGCGGGAGTGTAGTGAGTGACCACTATTCATCTTTACATTAGTGTTAATCTAGGGGCAGTTCAGTAAGTGTGAGTGTAGTGTGACCACCATTCATCTTTACATTAGTGTGAATTTAAGGACAGTTCAGTCAGCGTGAGTGTAGTGATCGTTTAACACTGTATATTTCATTGCAATACTGCAAGTTTAATGCTATATAGTTCTGTGCATTACTGCAAGTTTAACACCGTATATTTCATTGCGTTACTGCAAGTCTAACGCCATACAGTTATGTGCATTACTGCAAGCTTAATGCTGGATATTTCATTGCGTTACTGCAAGTTTAATGCCATATAGTTTTGTGCGTAACAGCAAGTTTAACGTCATATATTTCTGTGCATTACTGCAAGTTTAGCGCTGTATATTTCATTGCGTTACTGCAAGTTTAACGCCATGTAGTTCTGTGCATTACTGCAAGTTTAACGCAGTATATTGCATTGCGTTACTGCAGGTTTAACGCCATATATTTCTGTGCGTTATTGCAAGTTTAACGCCATATATGTCAGTGCGTTACCGTCCATTTAACGCAGTATAGTTCAGTGCATTACTGCAAGTTTAATGCCGTACATTTCAGTGCGTTAGTGAACGTTTAACGTAGTATATTTCTGTGTGTAGCGCCCTCCACGCTAGGTAGGTGTAGTGAGAGATTTTTTGGTAGGTAAGGTAAAATTTAGTCAGGCCTGACTGAGTGCAGGCCTGATTGTTTTGATTCTGGGCTGGAAGTGGTTCAGGTAGGATTGAGTGATTCAGAATGGTGTCATCAGGACCTCCCACTTCTTTCCAGAAAGTTCTGGTATCTTCTGGACATAGGGTTGGTAGGGGGCAGGCCCCCTTAAATACCTTAGGTCAGCCCAATCTGGAGCTAGAAGTTTGGGTGGAAGTTTGGAGATGGAGTAGTGTGGGCTGTCACAGCCAGGGGAAGCTTCCAGTCTGGGGGGGGGGGTGACCCCAGGCCTGGAGTGCTTGGGCGCAGCCAGACGGAGAGAGATCTTGGGGGCAGGCATAAGGCAGAGTGGAAAGGACAGCAGGAGAGAGCACTGGGAAACTGTTAGAGGCATGTCGGAGCAGATTGGGGTGAGAGACAGTCTGGGAAGGATGCAGAAGCCAGTATGGGAACCCTATGTTGCTTTGGTAGTGGAGAAGGCCATGGAAGCTGGAGGGGCCTAGAGGAGGATGGGCTGGGAGTAGTAGTCCAAAAGGCTAGCTAGCACACAGTACTTTGCTGCACAATGGAGGCTATCTGCCTCTACCTGTAATAGGTGGTCCCAACTATAGCAGGCCTCAACATGTGCTACCTAGGCCGAAAGAAGATGTAATGGAGACCTGATAAATATCCTTTCAGGTCTTACCTGTAGAAGCAAGTGTTGTGCAGGAGAGAGGAACAGGAGAATTAAGTGTTGTGCTGGAGAGAAGTACAAGGAGTGTAACGGTCAGCAAGTGATGTGCTGGAGGAAGATGGAGAGATGTATAAACTGGCGAGTGTATATAGTCGGTCCCATGTACAAAACTGTTCAATTTCTGGGCATGCCATAATCATCCCAACTCCATCCAAGTTCAATTCCCCTAATAAAGAAAAACAAACAAAGTACCAGCCTGTTCTGTGTCTCTGGATGTGCGGAAAAGTGTGATTGAGGGCAGTGTGATCAGGTGAACCACATCAACCAGCCACCCCTAAGGGGGCCATTGGCTACATGTGCATTACTGTACGATTGATGCAGTATATTGCAGTATATTATAGTGTATCGGTGGAGTGTCTGTGTAGTGAGTACTCCAATTAAAGTGCACCAAACACCACTTCCCATTGATTAAAGTGCATCCACGTACACATTTCCACATCTTTATTACATTTTTGTTAATAAGCACCACCCCCCCATCATGTCTGGGAGGACAACAAGGAGAGACAGACATTCCCATGGCACTGTAAGGGGGCCAGCAGCGTATGTGTCCACAGGCAAAGGTGGACATGGTCAGTCCTCAGGCAGGGCATCATTTCCTCTGTTTAGTGATGTTGCCCTTGCTATTCAGCCACAGCATGCAGAGGAGGTGGTGGACTGGCTTACTAAACTGCCCTCATCCTCTTCATCCTCCGTCACCCAAGCAGAGACTATCGCGCAGTCCCCTGCAGCTGCCACAGTGGCTAAACCTGTCCCCTTGTTCATAGCTATTCCTGCCATAGCCCCAGAATCAGCCATGGAGTAGTCAGTTGAGTTATTTGAACACAGCATTAGCCATTTGCTTCATGACGTTGCACAGCCATTACTTGATTCAGATGTTGGTTCTGAGTTTGAGGAGGCCAGGAACATGAGCCCACAGAGAGCGTAGAACACGGGTACACAAATTGTCATTCATTTTCCCCCAGCCGCAGCGTATTGCCAAGTTGTCTCCAGTGCAAATGAGGATGGAGGAGATGATAATAACGAGGTCACTGACACGACTTGGGTGCCAAATGACGAGAGGAGGAAAGGGAGAGTGAGGTACAACCCCAACGTGGCATCCATCATGGAAGAGCAGAGAGCAGCCACCCTGTTCCATCACATTGTGGAGCTGTTATCTCCCGGCCCACTTCCCACATCTCAGCTGTCGGGGCATTTTTTAGTACATGTGCAACCGATCGCACTGTTGCTATTTGAAAAGTTTGTCTAAAGCACATCAAGCGTGGCAAAAATACCAGCCATTTAGGTACCAGATGCTTGACAAGGCATTTAACCTCCCACCAGTCAGCCCATTGGCAAGAGCACCTAAAAGCCACACAAAAAAGGCACAAATCTGTCCCTCCTCCTTACTCAGTCTGCCACTGCTATACCTCATGACCTCTTAGCAGCCTCCACTGACAGGGATGATGGTATAGCGCAGGGTGTCCCAGGTCCTTGCAGCACCTCTGCCAGCAGCATACCACCAGCTGTAGATTATAGCCGGCAAATTTCTCTGCCCCCTCTGCTGCTGCGGAAAAAAATACAGTAACTGCCACCCACATGCCCAGCGTCTAAAAGTAAGCTTGTCAAAGCTGCTAGCTCTACAACTTCTGCCTTTCCGTCTGGTGGATTCTGCCCCCTTCTGTGAATTTGCAGAATTTACTGTACCACAATGGCAGGTTCCCAGTCACTATTTCTGGCAGTCACAATGTTGTGGCATTGTTGGGCAAGGCGGTCAGCCACAAAGTCTACGTTACTGCTGACACGTGGTCCAGAAAGCATGGGCAGGGACGATATATTTCCTTAACAGCACACTGGGTAACTCTGCTTGCTCGGAAGGATGCAGGACAGGACTGGAGCTTGTTGTGCCCCCAAGTCTCCATACAGCTTGTGATGATGCGAGACTTGTCAGCTCTACCCCCTCCTCCTCCATGCCCTCCTCTGTGGAATTGTCCTATGAACCTCAAGTACCCCCTAAGTGTTCAAAGGGCTATTCAATGAGTCAGGCTAAAAGGTGGCATGCAGTTCTTCAGCTGGTGTGTTTAGGGGACAGGAACCGCACTGGATCAGAGATTCTTGCAGCTCTGCAGGGATAGGCCCAGAGGTGGTTCACACCATGCCAGCGGGAGCCAGGAATGGTGGTTTGTGATAATGGCACAACAGGGAAATTTGACACATGTGCCACGGCACATGTCCTCAATTTGGTGGTGCAGCATTTCCTAAATAGGTTCCCAGGGTTGCTAAAGAAGGCCAGAAGATTCTGTAGCCATTTCAGACGGTCATACACAGCCAGTGCTTGGTTGGCTGAAATTCAGTGGGAATTCCACCTGCCCGTAAACCGCCTAATTTGTGACAAGCCCACCAGGTGGAACTTGACTTTGTCAGTGCTGCACGGGCTGCACATGCAGCAAAGGGCCATCAACGAGTACCTGTGTGAGCTTAGCACAACGACAGACTCAGGCCGGCTAGGCTTTTTTTTTCCCCATGCCAATGGCTGCTCATAAAGGATGCAACGCACTATACTGTCACCATTTGAGGAGGCCACAAGGATGGTGAGCCGTGACAATGCATGCATGAGTGACACAATCCCTGTTGTGTTCCTGCTGAAGCAGACTCTGCATGGCATTATGGACAGGGCACTTGAGGCAGAGCAGCGTGAGGAAGAGGAGGACTTCCTTTCCTCTCAAAGCCCACTTTATGCAGACACCATTGTTCCTACGCCACAGAACACACAAGAGGAGAGAGAGGAGGATTCTGGCAGTTTTTAAGGCATTGAAGCAAAGAAAGACATACGTCAAACAGTAAGAGATGGTTTTCCATCCCCAGAACCCTTGGGAGTAGTACATGGCTGAGATGAGGCAGTTCCAGATACTGTAATCCTGAGCGACCCTGGGGAGTCTGCTTCTCATGCAAGGCATGGGCTCCCTCATGATTCAAAGACTGCGAAAGGCCCCAAGAATACATGGCGTAAAGGAGAAGGATCACTATTGGTTGGCAACCCTCCTTGATCACCATTACAAGGGAAAAGTCTCAGAACTCATCTGGTCCCCACAGAGAGTGCAGAAGATTAAATCTCTTGAGGACACCTTAAAGAGGAGTTTATCGAACGCTTTTCCCAACTCTGGTAGGTTACAGTGTTACGGAAAACATAGTTTTGAGGCTTCTGTTGGTCAATAGAGGAGTGGTGGAGAAGGCGGCTGCCTAAGTGATGCATTTCTCAATTTTTTTTAGTCCTTGCCGCCCAAAGCTGTCAGCTTCCACATCCCATCGGCAACGTCTGCATCACATGGTGGACAATTATCTAAGGGTGAAGACAGAGATGGAGAGCTTTCCAATCGATGATCCACTGGCTTACTGAGTCATGAGAATAGACCACTGGCCAGAACTTGCCCAGTATGCAATTAAGCTGCTGGGCTGCCCTGCATTGAGTGTGCTTTCTCAACGAGCTTTCAGTGCTGCTGGAGGTTTTGTTACTGATAATAGAACGCGTCTGTCCACAGACTGCGTGGACTGCCTGACTTTTATCAAAATGAATCGGTCCTGGATTACCAGCAGCTATGAAGCCCCTGACGCCGATGTTGCTGATTAAGTGTTTTTGGGATGTGGAATCTTTGCAGGACTTCTAGGCTGCTTACCATTGTGGGTGTTGATTTTATCTGGAAGAATGTTTTTGGGCACAATTAACACCCAAAGACCAATTTTTCCGCATCTGTTTAACAGGTGCATATAATTTCAATTTTTTATAGCAAGGCCAATTCTTGCTTTCATCAAGAGTACCTCAATAGGTTTATAGTGTGAAGGCGCTACTGACACCTAAAGAACAATGTATTCGCACCTGTTTGACAGGTGCATATCATTTAAATTTTTTACAGCAAGGCCAGTTCTTGCTTTTATCAAGAGTACCTCAACAGGGTTACGGTGTGAAGGCACCACGGACACCCAAAGGCCAATTTTTACGCACCTGTTTGACAGGCGCATATCATATCCATTTTTTACAGCAAGGCCAATTCTTGCTTTCATCAAGAGTACTTCAATAGGGTTATGGTGTGAAGGCGCCACGGACACCAAAAGACCAATTTTTCTGCACATGTTTGACAGGTGCATATCATTTAAATTTTTTACAGCAAGGCCAATTCTTGCTTACATCAAGAGTACCTCAATAGGGTTATGGTTTGAAGGCGCCACTGTCACCCAAAGACCAATTTTTCCACACCCATTACTTCTATCCAAAGTCTGTGGAAGAGACACCAGAATTTATCCAAAAAGTCTCTAATCTTGTTCGCAGTGCACTACATTGTGGCTTCATCATAAAGACTGGCCCCCCAAGCCGTTGCTTACAAAATAAAGAAAGCTTGCAGGGAAAATGTCTTTTTTTTTGGCTTTATAAATGCAATTATAGCTGCTGTAGCTTCTATACACAGTACAGATGAGCCACTTTACAGGTTGACTAAGGGGACACCCCAGGGACTATATTGAAAGGAATTTTTCATTTTTATGCTTTCACTTTAAGAATCAATAAATCACTGCTCATTTAAAAATGATGTTTTTACAAACTTTTTTTCATTGATGCATGCCTCCCAGGGCAGTACCCGGATCCCCATAACCATTGTATGCCCAAATACTTGCATATAAGCCTTCATTTTACACATTCGGGTCCCATAGACTTCAATGGGGATCGTTATTTGGTTCCGAACTTTCACAATGTTCGAAAGTTCTGGTGCGAACTGAACAGGGGGTCATTTGGCCCACCCCTAGTCAATACTTTGTAGAACCACCTTTCGCTGCAATTACAGCTGCAAGTATTTTTTGGGGATGCCTCTACCAGCTTTGCACATCTCGAGAGTGACATTTTTGCCCATTCTTCTTTGCAAAATAGCTCAAGCTCTGTCAGATTGGATGGAGAGTGTCTGTGAACAGCAATTTTCAAGTCTTAATACAGATTCTCAATTGGATTTAAGTCTGAACTTTGACTGGGGCATTCTAACACATGAATATGCTTTGATCTAAATGAATCCATTGTAGCTCTGGCTGTATGTTTAGGGTCGTTCTCCTGCTGGAAGGTAAACCCCCGCCCCAGTCTCAAGTCTTTTGCAGACTCTAACAAGTTTTCTTCTAAGATTGCCCTGTATTTGGCTCCATCCATCTTCCCATCAACTCTGACCAGCTTCGCTGTCCTGATGAAGAAAAGCCTCCCCACAACATGATGCTGCAACCACCACGTTTCACACTGCGGATGGTGTGTTCAGGGTCATGTGCAGTGTTAGTTTTCCGCCACAGATAGTGCTTTGCTTTTAGGCCAAAAAGTTCAATTTTGGTCTCATCTGACCAGAGCGCCTTCTTCCACATGTTTGCTGTGTCCCCCACATGGCTTCTTGCAAACTGCTAATGGGACCTCTTATAGCTTTCTTTCAACAATGGCTTTCTTCTTGCCACTCTTCCATAAAGGCCAGACTTGTAGATTGCACAACTTAAGCTGGATACACACTATACAACTTTTGTTGTTTGATTTTCTTTATATTTACCAAAACCATGTAGTGTGAAGGCCTGCCTGACTGCATACAATTTGAAATGTTTAAGGTTTGACCTCATATTATATGTTTTTGCTAAATCTAAAGGAAAAATCTAAAGAAAATTGTACAGAGTGTATACAGCTTAATAGTTATCCTGTGGACAGATTCTCCCACCTGAGCTGCGGATCTCTGCAGCTCCTCCAGAGTTACCATGGGCCTCTTGGCTGCTTCTCTGATCAATGCTCTCCTTGCTCGGCTTGTCAGTTTAGGTGGACGGTGGTAGGTTTGCAGTTGTACCATACTCTTTGCATTTTCGGATGGTGGATTGAACAGTGCTCCATGAGATGTTCAAAGCTTGGGATATTTTTTTATAAGCTAACCTTGCTTTAAACTTCTCCACAACTTGATCCCTGACCTGTCTGGTGTGCTCCTGGGCTTATGTGATGCTGTTTATTCACCAAAATCCCCTAAGAAACCTCTGAAGGCTTCACAGAATAGCTGTATTTATACTGAGATTAAATTACACACAGGTGGACTCTGTTTGCTAATTAGGTGACTTCTGAAGGTAATTGGTTCCACTAGATTTTAGGTAGGGGCATCAGAGTAAAAAGGGCTGAATAAAAATGCACACCACACTTTTCACATATTTATTTGTAAAAAAATTTGAAAACCATTTATAATTTTCCTTCCACTTCATAATTATGTGCCACTTTGTGTTGGTCTATCACATAAAATCCCAATAAAATATATTTATGTTTTTGGTTGTAACATGACAAAATGTGGAAAATTTCAAGGGGTATGAATACTTTTTTGAGGCACTGTAGATGATGCATAATGGCAGATGCACTTGTCTGTGTTGGCTTTTACTGTTTTGGTTGAATACAGATATACTTTAAAAGAGACCTGAACTGTGGAAACTGTACCCACAAATGGCAAGCAGAAGACAAAGGATTGGTCATATGTTTTCTTTTGTATAGGTTCCCTGATGAGGACCTTTTCCACATTATTTACTTACGATGCCTTATTCCACACTATGTCTCTGTGTGGAGGCAGCTACCCTAGTAGAAGAGAAGACTTTTCCTATGTCAGAACTGCCCTCCTAATGGCTGGTGACTAGAGTTGAGCGAACACCTGGAAGTTCGGGTTCTGCTGGTCCGTCCGAACTTCGTGACAAAGTCCGGGTCCGGGTCCGGACGGAACCCGAACGATCGCACGGACAACGAACCCCATTGAAATCAATGGGGACCCGAACTTTTAGGCACAAAAATGGCTGTAGGAAAGTCCTGGAAAGCCCCAGAGGGCTGCAAAAGGAAGTAAAATGGGGGTAAGGGTAGGGCAAGTGCCCTACAAAAAAATGGGGACAGGGAAATAACTGTAAATATTTTTAAAAAAATAAAAACATAAAAAAAGCAAAAATGGAGGTGAATGTGGATCATCTTCAAACTGTGTCTGAAAAGTATTAATTAACGGTAGAAGCCATATAACTGTTCTAAAATCATCTTCAAACTAGGGCAAGTGCCCTACAAATAAATGGGGATAGGGAAAATAAATTAAAATCA
>BLSH010534970.1:457605-469582 GCA_018402905.1 Glandirana rugosa
TATCTGTACGTGTAGTACACGGAATTTGGAATATCAACGTATACACGTTTCGCTCTTGTGGATACCATGATAATTGAGACTCAGAGATTGACTATCAAAACACTCTAAACCATAATAGTGATGTCACAGCAAGCGAAAAGACGAACGACTTCTCCATCGACATGGACTCTTCGAAGTCAAGTTCCTACAGGGACAACGTCGTAATAAATAAGACATCGAGACACGAAGAAGGTGTAGAGGACGTCGGAAGACTAGTAACTTGGGTGGTCAGAAGTACAGTGGTCATCACAACTCGCTTGGGCCTGACATTGCAAGCCCAGGCAAACCCGAACGATTTTTGAAATGTCCGGGTCCGGGTCCGTGCCACGGACACCCGAAAGTTCGGTACGGACCCGAACGTTACAGTCCGGGTTCGCTCAACACTACTGGTGACATGAAGACTGGTGGGTTCAATGATCAGAAGGCTGCAGGAGATGTGGAAGAAGCACAGAGCTACAGAATAAATAATGCTGCAACAGGGACATCCTTGAACTGAAGCTTCTCAGGTACAGCTACCTCTTCAGCAAGCAGAAAAGCGAACGACACTGTAGTGATAATACCAAATCTCACAAAACTATCAGTTAGAGACTCAGAGTTAATAGTACCATAGGTGTTCTCGCTTTGCACATATGCAACTATAAGGTTTAAGGCACATGATGTGCATGTCTATTTTTCAAGACAAAAGATAACCTTTTCTGGGTACTGCTTTGGCACAGCTTACATTTTAGATGTTTTCTATAAGATAGTAATGCCCTCTATAAGGTGACAAAAGTCTGCTTTTAGGAATTAGTATAAAATAATGGCAAACTACCATTTAAAAAAGCAAAAACAAAAGTACCCCAATTGGTAGCATTCCAATGGTTCAGTGTGTAATGGCTTGGTAGTGGAGTACAAATGATAAAATAAGTATATTTATTTAGTTATTTAAATATAGATCTAAACATGTGATAAGAGCACAGGACTAGTCTATACTTCCTTTTTTTCAAAGCTCTTTCTTCATTTGATGAACTACTACACGTCACAAAAAAGTGACAGGCAGTAGACTAAAAAAGTATTCTCTATTAAATATGTTTGTTATTTATAATTTGTTGTAAATTTTAATTCAGTTTACTTCAAGCATATTCTATGGTTGAGATAAAATAGCAGATATAGCTAAGAACTCTAAGTCAAAATCCAAAATTCTGTTTAAAAATATTTATTATTTTAACTAAAGTTTATATCCAGTTAAATCAATGATATAATTTAAATGTGAGATTTGGTAGGAATACAACAAAAAGTAAAAATATATATATATTTTTTTATATTGGTCTGTTGCTGAAAATTAAGAATGCTACCAATGTCTATAATCAGGAATAAAATACAGCACATCAACTATGGTTGAAATGTCAACAAATAATCAGAGCTCAGAATTGATTGGACAAACTAATCCTGGGGCATCAAACAACATAGATAATGCAAACAATCCTCGTATTTGTTTCAGTGTCAAGGACAACATAGAAGTACATAGATTTTGTTTTAATCAATGCTTCTAAAATCTGGGGTAATGCGGGTTTTGTTGAGCAAGTGTATATATTTACTAATCAGAACTTTTGGAATGTGTGTCTCTAGGGATTATTTTAACGTATACACGATTGTGATTACATTATATACACTTTTTGCTTTATTATTGTTTGATATGTTTAAATGATGTGGACATGTCCTTTCTGTGGCTGTGTATCAGGTTATGCTTACTGGCTCTAGTGGGCCATTTTTAAACTGTTTTGGTCAATGCCTATTTATTTAGTTACATAACTACAACATTGTAGATAACTTAAAATATTACATATGTCCAACATGTTTAACCAAAAAAAAAAAAAAAAATTCTCAGACCCTTAAACTTACAGTAGACTCAGAGAAAGTGCAAACCCCTTACAAAACAGTTTTATTTGTTCCAAATAGGAAAATAAAAGTCCATCCTTGATCCCAAAGATAACTGGATAACCCCCCACATTACCATTCCACATTGTTATTTTTTATAAATAATAGTAATCATTTATCTTATGTGCTTTCAGAAATCAATGCAACCATTTTGGAGCAAATGCTGCCATGTCTTTTTAGACTACCTTGAAGTGAAAAACTTAGTACTGAATGTTGTATATGGGCTATGTACTGTATAGTATATATTTGTGAGAGGTGATCACAATTTACCTTGATTGTCTTTTCTCAAAGGTGAATTGAGTTCAACTAATCTTACCTAATAGTGAGGCTCCGTTCACATCTCGCGTGCGATTCGCAATAGCAGCAAATCGCAGGACGTCCATGCATTCCCTGTGCGTTGCACGTCGATTTCAATAGCACCAAAAATGTGGCGTGATTTTCCCGTGTTTCATCAGACTACAATCGTGGTAAAAACGCACAAACATAAGCACATGAGCTTCTTTTGGGCGACAGGCGTCCCGCAAGTCCTCAAGATTCTTATAAATATTGTTGCCGTTTTTTGCACACTTTCCAGTTCAATAATACACTTTTTTGTTTTAGTACCCAAAATTTCAATGCATATTCAAATATCAGTTTTAAAGAGTAAGTGTTAGGACCTGTGTCACTGCTTGGCTCACCTGCAGGTGGCACTGTTGCTTTCAGCACCAGAGGGTGTAGTTCTGGTGGCCACCAGCGGGTGTCTCCCAGCAGATGGACTTACTAATTATCAGGCTGCACCTGACATGATCTGCTGGGAGTATATAAGCCCACCCTTCACTGGGGTACAGGGCTTCAGTATTGTTTCTGCAAGCCGTGTTCCTGCCTGAGCCTGTTCTGTCCTCTGTTCTTTGTTCCTGATCCTGACCCGTAGTCCTGTTCCCTGTGAACTGCTGCTGCTGGCTTTCTGTTCCCCTTGTCCCCTGTCTCTACCGGTATTCTTTTATGTGTTTTCTTATTTGTAAATAGTTAGTTAGGGCATTTACTGGGGTTTCTTGTTTCTTTTACATTCCACCTTGTTTTTTTATTGTCATTGGTGCTGATATTGGATGCATGTCATTTTCATCAATAAACATATCTTTTTCATTTATCCATATAGTCCTGATTTCTTTGGGTGCAGCCAATTGATCTGTTTACCCTTACTGGATGCTTGCATCCCTGACAGTAAGTGAACCAAAAAGCGATATTTTAGTTATAGATAAGAGTTTAGGGGGCTAATTATGCCCCGTCTCTTTATTTGCTTTGCAAGATTTCACTGAAAAATGAGGTGTCCCCAGCATCTACCAAATAAAGAAAACTTCAGGTTTGGGTGGACTGAGTCTTTAATGGTTTGTATAAGAAAAAGTTTATCTCTCGCTGTCTTTCTGTCTTGTTTATGCCTGTCAATACAGAAAATATCTTGATTGCTTTAAAAGCTGCACCTCGTGTGGCATTCTGGTCTATAGTCTGCAAGGGCATTCAGACCTTTCTCCAGCCTTCTCCACTCATCATTGATGAATGCTATGTTTTACCCTAACTACCACTTGCACACAGTACAGATGTATGAATGTTAGATATTCCTGGCAGAAAAATGCAAGAATAGGCTATAAAACAATTCCTGGACCTTTTTTTTTAAATGAAATGCATAACTTCACATTTATTCATATTGTTCCTCAAGGAGTTGCCAAATCAACCAATGTGTGTAAGTCACCTTGATAGTTGGGCCTTGTTTACACTGGTGTACTAAAACACAAGTACCAAAGTGCAAAAACAGAAGACTAGAATTTAGTGGCACAGGTATCACATAGCTCCCAACTGTCCATGATTTCTAGGGACTGTCCCTGATTTGGAAAAAAGTCCCTCTGTCCCTCGTTCTTCCTCATTTGTCCCTCATTTTTGTCTGATCTATATAGTTGTATATAAAATGCACTATTTATCTTTCATAAAGTGTTTCACACTGCTAAACTTTTCATCCAATTTCTAAATTGCTGCATTTTTAAATGTCAAAAACCAGCATAAAAGCAATAATAGTGGTCAAAAAAGCACTTGTGGGTTTAACCACTTTTTTTTTAGCATAATGCTCCTTTAGCAGGTGTGGCAAGGGGTGTGTCATATGCCTACATACTTTTGCTAATAGGTGTCCCCCGTTCCCATCTCAAAAAGTTGGGAGGTATGGTATCAGAGGAGCAGAAATACAGCCAATAGTATGCCAAGCATAATTTAATTTAGGAGCAGAGTCGAGTCACAAGCAGGGTTCAGTTACAGCCAAGACGGAAGGCACCAAATCATAGGCAAAATCAAGTTCAGAAAGAAGAATTGGTGGCAACAGGTAGGCAGCAAGGTACAATAGGCAGAATCTTGGTCAGAAGTTCAGGTTGAGATTGGTAATGGGGATGAGCAGCAATCATAGGCAGACAAGGATAATCCAAGAACAGGTTAGGGAAAAGCTGGGGCAGCAACAAGGTGAAGCACAAGCTCAGGACCACAGGAACACAGGCTGAAAGACCCTTCAACAATGATCCTTTGCAGAACTCAGTTTTAAATTGCCTACTTTGTTCCAATATCTAAAATGGACATTTCTATATGTGCACATGCATCGTGTGTGTGATGATTCGCATATGTGCTTATGTGTGCACGTATTATCTAGTCAAGTGGCACAATATCACTGACAAGGGACTGCTTTGCTAGAGAAATAGTGCTAGCTTTATATTCTACATTAACTGAAGCTAGTGAGGCTTTGTTTGCTACGGTAATTTTTTCCTTGTTCATCATAACTGCAGCAGACAATAAGGAATTGCTTGCCAGAATAGTATTCGGCAATGGGGTAACAACAGCAGTGTTAGATGGAATATCTATGTTGATCATTATGATTTTCTCATAGGACAGTATAAAAGTGTCTCCTGTGAGCAATTATGTTTCCAAATAGGTGCCTGGATGGACAAGGCTTAGCAATTGCTAGGACCAATGTGTGTGTTTGTATGTGTGTGGTACTGTTATTTGATTGTCCTTTAAACTGACAGGAAGTATAGGATATTAAATGGCAGATTAAGTACATGAAGCTTGCTGCTACACAACCTCATGTATACAAAAACCTTTAAAAACTATTCAATTCAGTAAATTCTTCTAGACCTATTGTTTGCAGGGCACTTGGCAGGGCTCATATCCAATTGCAAGAGCCCTAAAATACTGTAACTGGCATGCGAATGCCAGTTTTAATTCAAAGCAATCTCTGATTGGAACAGATGAAGCCTGTGACATCACTGCACCCCTCACCCCCACACACACCTCTTCCAATCACAGAATACCTTATATTCATTTAGAAAATGCAAAGTGTTCTTTAAATGGCATCCATGCTGAGCAAGTTACCCCCTTTGTTCACTAAGCAGCAGGACATCCACTCAGCAGAGGATCTAGAAGATTGCAGCGATCACTGTACTAGCAGTGCCTACTACAGGCAGTCCCTGGGTTACAAATTAGATAGGTTGTCAGGAACGGTTTTACCTGTTGGTGGCACTGTAGCTCCCAGACCTATGGGCCGCAATTCCGGTGTCCACCAGCAGGCGTCCCTTAGCAGTCAGAGGCTGAGCAGTTCCAGTGTCCAACAGCAGGGGCCTCCCAAGAGCCAGCAGGCTGCGGGAGTCAGCCACACCCGGGTTCAGCTGGGAAGTGGCTATTTAAGGGCACTTCCCTCAGCGCGTCACTATTCAGTTCTCCTTACTGCTGCCTGAGATCCTGCATCAGCTTGCTCTGCTCTGCCCTGCTCTTGTCATTTGCCTTGTACCGTCCCCTTGTCTTGTATCCTCCTTGGTTCCCCAAATACCCTGTACCCTTGTCCAGTATAGCCTTAGTCTGCAGTGTAGGTGTCAGTGTTTTTGTCAGGTTTTGGGTTTTGTTTGCTGGGGTTTGTTATGTTCACTGTTTACTATGTTTGTTTATTACTGTGCACTGTTAATAAATCTCACCTTTTTAAGTTATATACTTGTTTGGTCTCAGTTTCCTGGTGTAGCTATGTGTCTGGTCTGCCAAGATGCTGAATCCTGACATAATAGTGACGCCCACTAACGACCAGATCAGCTACACTTGGGAACTGAGAGCCAGTTGCTTTGAGTTTTTTGCTTTGTCAGAATGCTTAGAGCAAAGGTGATTTGTTGTGTGCAGCTTGCAGCAGAGACAAAGATTTGTCATTCGCTTTGGGAGGATCTCACTGAGGAGGAGCTGTTGGGAAGCATTTTGACAGCACATGCCTTAGCCATGGAGGGCAGATTCTCCCTTAGCAAAGTACAACCCTTGATTCAAGTCTGTTCTAAGCTACTATTTCAGTTTACTTCTCAGGGCCATGATGTGTTCACTCCTCCAGTTACTTTGTACCAGGCTGGATTTTTGGGTTGGTTGCTGAAACATTGTACAGGTTCCTTTTATCAGCAGTATTCAGCCTATTCACATCAAGTACTATTGGATTGTATTGCTGCTATGCACTCCTTAATTGAGCAATGTGAGCAAGGGAGAGACAAACTTACTTTAATTCACCCTCTGCTACAAGCCTGGTCAGAGATCATAACCCCAGCTGCTACTGAGTGTTCCTTACCTTCTGTAGATCAGTACCTTGCCACCAGTAACCACACTTCCTCTGTATGCAATCTATTGGAGGCTCCCTCTGCAGTACCATTACCCATAGCAACATCTCAGGCCTCTTCATGTACTTCTGCTACTCTTCCTTCTACTCTCCTCAATACTGTTACTCTTTTTCCATCAGCAGTACACTCTGGTGAGCACAATGCAGTTACCTGTAGGACTTCAGTATCTAAGCCCAAAAAGAAACAGAACTTTTTGCCTGCTGATGCAATCCAGTCCTCCTCCATACTGATGACTGCTGCTGATGATATCCAGTCCCCCTCCATGCTGATGACTGCTACTGATGAGATCCAGTCCTCCTCCATGTTGCCGCCTGCTGATGATATCCAGTCCTCCTCCATGCTGATGACTGCTGCTGATGAGATCCAGTCCTCCTCCATGTTGCCGCCTGCTGATGATATCCAGTCCTCCTCCATGCTGATGACTGCCACTGATAAGATCCAGTCCTCCTTCATGTTGCCGCCTGCTGATGATATCTAGTCCTCCTCCATGCTGATGACTGCTACTGATGAGATCCAGTCCTCCTCCGTGTTGCCGCCTGCTGATGATATCCAGTCCTCCTCCATGCTGATGACTGCTGCTGATAATATCCAGTCCTCCTCCATGTTGCCGCCTGCCGAAGGTGTCCACGCCTCCTCCATGTTGCCGCCTGACGATGGTGGCTATGCTCCCTCCATGTTGCCGCCTGACGATGATGCCCATGCCTCCTCCATGTTGCCGTCTGATGATGGTGTCCATGCCTCCTCCATGTTGCCACCTGGCTATGGTGTCCATGCCCCCTCCATGTTGCCGCCTGCCGATGGTGTCCATGCCCCCTCCATGTTGCCACCTGCCGATGGTGTCCATGCCCCCTCCATGTTGCCGCCTTCCGATGGTGTCCATGCCCCCTCTATGTTGCTGCCTGCCGATGGTGTCCATGCCCCCTCCATGTTGCCGCCTGCCGATGGTGTCCGTGCCCCCTCCATGTTGCCACCTGCCAATGGTGTCCAAGCCTCCTCCATGTTGCCGCATGCCTATGGAGTCCATGCCTCCTCCATGCGGTCACCTGTTGTCAAGCCAGTCATGGGTGATCTGCAGCCTGCCACCCAGCTGGACTATGCTGAATCCCAGGCTGTTGCCCCTCTGGACTATGCTGATTCCTGGGCTGTTGCCCAGTTGGACCTGCTCCAGTCTACCTCCACAACTGATGACCCAGTGCCCACTGTCCAGTCTGACAATACAGTGCCCGCTGTCCAGCCTGATGTGCCTCTGCCTGGTGTCCAGCCAGATGTACCCCTGCCCGCTGGCCAGCCGGATGTGCCTAAGATTCCTTTCTCAGTTGCCTCGATTGGGTCCCTCCTACAGTACATTGCTCTGATGGCGCTAAAGCCTGGTGGTCTGGACATACCTTTTGCAATTTGTAGCCATGTTGACCTTCACGACCTTGGTAGTGGTGAGCTCCAGGGGAGTGGTAGAGCACCATTTGTGCCTTGCCACAAAGCGGATGCAGTTGCCACAACCCCAGGTGCATTAGGGGACCCGTGCCGGGTAACCAGTGACTTGGGGAAACCTGGATGGTCGTTGAAATGGGAAACAAGTCCTGGGAATCAGGCAAGCTACAGGATTGTAACCACGCATTCCGGTGTCAAAGGTTTGGTGTTGTTACATGACCCCAGAGCTAGGGTTGCGAATGATCCATGGTACCCCAGGATTGGGATGCCTACTGTCTGGAGGGATCAAATGTCCTATGCCTCTAGGAATCTGGCCAATGGAGTACCTAGCCAGTTACCAGACCCAGGTGGTGGAGCACCTGGCTTCTTTTTGGATCCCGGCAGCAGGGCCACTTATTTGGAACCCGGCATTCTTTGGACTCTTGAGACACTTTTTTTCGGGATTTTTTCTGCTAGGGCTGGTTGGAGCGTCCAGAGGTCACTCCTTCGAGGGGGGTACTGTCAGGAACGGCTTCACCTGTTGGTGGCACTGTAACTCCCAGACCTATGGGCCGCAGTTCTGGTGTCCACCAGCAGGTGTCCCTTAGCAGTCAGAGGCTGAGCAGTTACAGTGTCCAACAGCAGGGGCCTCCCAAGAGCCAGCAGGCTGTGGGAGTCAGCCACACCCGGGTTCAGCTGGGAAGTGGCTATTTAAGGGCACTTCCCTCAGCGCGTCACTATTCAGTTCTCCTTACTGCTGCCTGAGATCCTGCATCAGCTTGCTCTGCTCTGCCCTGCTCTTGTCATTTGCCTTGTACTGTCTCCTTGCCTTGTATCCTCCTTGATTCCCTGTATACCCTGTACCTTTGTCCAGTATAGCCTTAGTCTGCAGTGTAGGTGTCAGTGTTTTTGTCAGGTTTTGTTTGCTGGGGTTGTTTATGTTCACTGTTTGCTGTGTTTGTTTATCACTGTGCACTGTTAATAAATCTCACCTTTTTAAGTTATATACTTGTTTGGTCTCAGTTTCCTGGTGTAGCTATGTGTCTGGTCTGCCAAGCTGCTGGATCCTGACATAGGTTCTGTAGGCTTGTTCTTAAGTTGAATTTGTATGTAAGTTGAAACAGGTACATTTTTTAAGATTAATTCCAGCCAAAAAAAAATGTTTTATGTTTTTGGATAGCATAGAGAAGGATTGACACCCTTGTAACATTTGTTTTTCTGTCTGTGCCCCGTTTAGAAGATTTAACCTCACTTTTTGTCCCTATGACAATTGGATTTTGTTTATTGGGGGTTGTTGTGGAAACAGGGATTGGTGATAAAACTTCAGTGGAGACACATTTTCCTCATGATAACTCTTTCAGGAGTAGATTTCCCTTCCTAGGGGTAAATTTCTTCCCACTTGCTGTTGTCTCCCTCCGTTTGTAAGTAGGAGTCGTATGTAAGTCAGATGACTGTAATTCGGGGACTATATTTCCAGCTTCCACATTGATCAGCTTGACATTCAAGCTGAATCATACCTAAACTTTGGCTTTACCTATATTTTATTTCACTTTACTTCAGTAAATTATCAGTAATGAGTAAATCATTAGTAATGATCACTTGTATACTGTATTTCTATATGTTTTTTCTTGTAATTTCTATTTGTGCCATAGGTCATTAGTGCTTATTATTTAAGTGTTTTCTGTGCATATTTCAGGAAATTTCTAAGGATCTTTATGTCTAATTTTATGACTATTTTATGTCTAGACACTCTCTGTTCTTTTGCTCTTGCTTGGCTTAGTGGAATACCAAGTGTGATATTATTGTGTTGTGCCAAGTAAGCACTGCGAGAACATTATGTGACTGAAACAAGATCAGTTCTGTTTGTTCATTCTAGTTTTGACCCGTCTTTTTTTGAATCTCCGCTGTGTGACCAACCATTTATATATGTCATGCTTTGACATTTTAACAATAATGTGGCTAGCAAGGTGAAAGGTAAACAGAAGAATTTGATTGTGATTGAATTTTCCTTTAGAATAAAATGTGATTTATCTCAATTTTTAAGCTAACTTTTAGCTGTATTTTGAATGATACATGTGTATGTTGCAAGAGAAATAGGTTTCAAGGAGAATATTGGTGAAATACAGGAGCTAAGCATACAGTTGGAATACATAAATGCTGTATGTAAACTGATTTACATGGGTAGCCACAGAAGGGGTGGGCGGAGCCCACTGACACCCACCCACGCATATACAGTACTGTACAAAAGTTTTAGACAGGTGCGAAGAAAAGCCATAAAGGAAGAATGCTTTCAAAAATATATGTTTTAATTGTTTATTTTTTAATCAGTTTACAAAATGCAAAGTGAGCAAACAGAAGAAAAATCTAAATCAAATCAATGTTTGGTGTGACTACCCTTTGGCTTCAAACCAGCATCAATTCTTACACTTGTACACTTTATACACTTTTACAAAGTCAGGGGTTTGGTAAGATTAACCAATTATACCAAGCAGGTACTAATAATCATCAATTTCATATGTAGGTTGAAACACAGTCATTAACTGAAACAGAAACAGCTTGTGGAAGACCATTTCATGATACAGGTCATATACCATGGCAAGACTGAGCACAGTAACAAGCCACAAGGTAGTTATACGTCATTAGCAAGGTCTCCCCCAGGCAAAGATTTCAAAGCAGACTGGGGTTTCAAGATGTGCTGCTCAAGCTCTTTTTAAGAAGCACAAAGAATGGGCAACCTTGAGGACCAAAGATGCAGTGGTCAGCTAAGGAAACCTAATGCAGCAGATGAAAGACACATCAGGTTTACATCCCTTTGACATCGGAAAATGTTCAGCAGTGCCATCACCATAGAACTGGTGGAAACTAGTGGGAGCTAGGTACTCCCATCTACTGTCTGGACAAGTCTGGCCATAAAAGGTCTTCATGTAAGAATTGCAGCCAAAAATCCATACCTCCGACATGGAAACAAGGCTAAGCAACTCAACTATGCACAAAAATATAGGAGTTTGGATGCAAGGAAATTATAGCATGTGATCTGGACTGAAATATTTGGCTGCAGCAGGAGGCAGTTTGTTTGCTGAAGAGCTGGAGAGTGGTACAATAATGAGTGTCTGCAGCAACAGTGAAGCATGGTGGAGGTTCCCTTGAAGTTTGGAGCTGCATTGCTGCAAATGGGTTTGAAGATTTGGTCAAGATCAATGGTGTCCTCAATGCTGAGAAATACAGGCAGATACTTATCCAGCATGTCATACCATCAGGGAGGTGTGTGATTGGCCCCAAATTTATTCTGCAGCAGGATAACAGCCCCAAGCATGCAGGCAATCTCATTAAGAACTATCTTTAGCGTAAGAAGGAGTTCTGGAAGTGATGGTTTGGCCCCCAAATAGTCCTGATCTCAACATTATCAGTATGTCTGGGAATACATGAAGAGACAGAAGGATTTGAGGCAGCTTACATCCACAGAAGATCTGTGGTTAGTTCACCAAGATGTTTAGAAAAATCTACCTGTCGAGTTCCTTCAAAAACTGTGTGCAAGTGTACCTAGAAGAAATGATGCTGTTTTGAAAGCAAAGTGTTTGGAATTTTCTTCTGTTCATTTACTTTACATTTTGTTAATTGATAAAAATCAATGAGCGAGAGAGAGAGAGAGAGAGAAAGAGAGAGACCCTCATCATCCTCAAGGGCCCCTGCACCTGGCCTTTCCTGCAACAAAGGGGGGTTTTAGCTCTCATGGTAGATGTATTTTTGAAGGGAGTTCACATCAGTCTGAACAATTTTTAAGGGCCTGGTAGCCCACTTTTATTAAACAGAAAAAACTAAGTAGAATTCCAACACAGATGGGTTGCCTACGCAAGGGTTCTTCTCCAGCAAACACAAAGAACAAAAGGCAACACCAAACTACCTGACTATTAACGCTCTCTCAACCTCGGTTGCATTACCTCTCTCCACTCCTGGCCTCCAAACAC
>BLSH010534970.1:469592-480496 GCA_018402905.1 Glandirana rugosa
CCCCCCCCCCCCCCCCCCCAGGTTTGCTCACTCTTTCAGGGACTTCCAGACTTCCTCCTGCCCCACTAGACCCACTGGCCGTCTCAGCTTTCTCGGCCTCCCAGACCTTCTTTTGGTATCTCAGGCCTCCATAGCTGTCCTGACTGTCTCAGTCTTCTGAGCAGAAGTCCCCCACACAGGGGGTTGCAGTCTCTGATAGGAGAAACCAGGTCTCCTGACAGGACTCCTGCTTCAAACGGCAGCAACTGCATGCATATTTTTGCATATTGTTAAGTACAGTGGATTACATATTGAATAGTAGAGGACAACACTGCACTTAGCTACTATCAACATTCTAAATATTAACTATGATTTGAGACCTAAAGTATTAGAAGAACATAGGAGCTTTGGATAGGATTCAAAATTAAGCAAAATGTATTAATTAACTGAAGCTTAATAAGCACTATACATAGGATAAGAGGACATTAGTTGCATATGAAAAAAAAGAAGATTTTACCTTTAGGTATTAAAGCGGTCATATAAAAACATTTAAACTATGCAATTATATGGCAAGATCAATAGCAGAATTAAATAAAATTACTGTCTGCTCAACACATTCGGAGGGCAGCACTAGAGTGTGAAGAGGGTAACTTGCGCTTTACTATCTTTTATTTCACAAAAACATGGAGTTATCTCCTAAATAAACCAAGGATAATATTTAACCATTATGACCCAGAGAATTCTGTCGACTGCCCTGATAAGATTATAAAAGATTTTTTTGCCTATTATGCATTAAAACTGGTAGTGAAAACCCGACAGGGGTTATAATCATTCCCTACTTTATCCAAAACCTAAGGGTGTTTGGCTTGACATACAATTTAACCTAGCTACTGTAGCTGTTAAATATAAATATGCATTTGGCTGTCTTGGTGGACAATTTTAGCTTTGATCTATAATACAGGATGAAAAATTAAAAGTGATTGATGTTTTCTATTGGATACTATATTGTTTATGGTCTTATAATGGCTGGTATAAATTATGCAGGAAAGATGTACTTGCCTCACTTGTGGGTGTGGGCATATACAGTTTTACTCCAATCAGCAGGTGGAGCTTTTCTGCTGTGTAGATGGAGTGGAACCTCCATAGATGTCACAGGGAGGGCAGCTGTCTGATTGGACGCTGTGATCCCTGGTGACCTTGGGCGGCCATCTTAGCACTTTTTAATAGGGGACTCTGGCAGGGTTTGGTGTGCATTTGCGAATGGACAGGATAGGTGCCCCGCTTGCTAGGGAGAGAGATATAGGCCCTGATTTACTATACCTCCCAAATCTACTCCAGCAGTGCCTTAAAATAACTCCCAATTAAAGGCAATTACAACTTCAACTCTCACAAACGGGAGTAAATTTACTCACATGCGACCTCTATTTGCCTGTGAAGATGCCTCTCAGATCACATGTTCTAAGCATTGGATGTCAGCTGGGATTGAACTTGTGGTTTCAGAATTCCTCCATTTAATGCTTGTATGCAAGTTCATTGCCATCTAAAAAAAAATTACCACCCCCTCTCTCTAATTTTAACAGCCTTAGCCCCAGGGAACATGTCTGAATAGAAAAAAAAAAAGTTTCTAAATGTTTTTTTTTTTCAGGAGCAGTGGTTTTAATAATGATTAAAGTAAAAAAAAACAAAATATTTCTTTAACCACTTCAGCCCCGGAAGGAATTCACGCTTTTTGCGATTTGGCACTGCGTCATTTTAACTGACAATTGCGTGGTCGTGCGACATTGTACCCAAACAAAATTTGCGTCCTTTTTTACCCACAAATAGAGCTTTCTTTAGGTAATATTTGATCTCCTCTGCGTCATTTCTGATCGCCGCTATAAAGAACGACAATTTTTCAAAATATCCAGTTTTTCTTCCTTTTTGCTAAAATACAAATCCAATTTTAAAAAAATAAAAATTATTTTATTTACTTGTTTTTGTCTGAATTATATTCTTCTTCATATTTTTGTTTAAAAAAAATCACAATCGGCATTTATTGATTGGTTTGCGCAAAAGTTGCCGCGTTTAGGGGTGATGCAAATTAATTTCTGGAGTTGTATTTTTTTAAATTTTTTACTAGTAATGGCGTCGATCTGCAATTTTTAGCGGTACTGCAATATTGCGGCGGACATGTCGGACCATATAGACACATTTTTGGGACCATTGGCATTTATACAGCGATCAGTGCTATAAAAATGCACTGATTCCTGTAGAAATGCCATTGGCAGGGAATGGGGTTAACCTGGAGAGGGTTTACTGTGTTCCCTATAGGGTGTTCTAACTGTATGGGGGCTGGGCTGGCAGGGGGAGGGAAGTGATCACGGCTTTCATATACATATGTATATTACATACACGGACCTCCGTTCTTTCACTGCAGAGAGGCCATCGTGGGTAGCCAGCGGCGATCGAGTCTGCCCTACCCACTCCCTGACCCCCCCAGAACACAGTGAGCTCACAATGCTAGTTATCGCAGCTGCCGTCAGGTGAGGGCGGTTTGCGATAACGAACCACTTTCCCGCCGTCATGCTGTGGCGGGTGGGCGGCAAGTGCTTAAATATAGTGCTTGGGGGGTCCCCTTAGTATGGATCTCTGTGATGTTTAGAATAGTGCCACAGCAAAATGACATTTGTAAAGGAAAAATTGTCATTTAAAATCGGTTGCAGCTGAAATGTATTGCTGGTTCCCTGCAATATAGATAAAGATCACTGAAAAAGCATTACGTTGGGGTTCCCCCCAGCCCATACGAGGCCCTTCGGGTCTGGTATGGATTTTAAGGGGAACGCAAATTTATAAAAAATGTTGTTGGGTTCCCCCCAAAATCCAAACCAGACCCTTATCCGAGCACGCAGCCCTGGCATGGCGGGGGGGGGGGCGAGTGAGTGCGCCCCCTCCGAACCTTATCAGGCCACATGCCCTCAACATGGGGAGGGTGCTTTTGGGTCTGGTTTGCATTGTGGGGGGACATCAACGCCATTTTTCCCAAAATTTGGCATGGGGTTCCCCTTAAAATCCATACCAGACCTGAAGGGCCTGGTACGGGCTTTGCGGGGGACCCCTACCAAAAATTTCTGTTTAATTTTGGCATGGAGTTCCTCTTAAAATCTATGCCAGACCCTTATCCAAGCGTGCATGCACTGTATATAGTCTATGCAGTGGTGTAGTGGTTAGCACTTTTGCCCGGGAGAAAACGGGTCACTGATTCAAATCCCAACCACAACACTACCTGCCTTGAGTTTGCATGCTCTCCCTGTGTCTGTGTGCTCCGGTTTCCTCCCACACTCCAAAGAAATGCAGGTAGGTAAATTAGATCCTGTTTAAATTGGCCCTAGTATGTATGAATGTGAGTTAGGGACCTTAGATTGTAAGCTCCGTGAGGGTAGAGACTGATGTGAATGTACAATATATATGTAAAGCAAATAAATAAATGCAGTGTATTTACTGTACATACATATGCCACTGCATAACCTTTTGCTATCTCCGCAAATGTTTTCATTATATTTGGCCTCTGTGTAAGTGGCCTTATATAGTGTGGGCGTGGACCCGCTGAGCAATGATTGGCCAAAGGCACCCTTCCTTTGGCCAATCATAGCTCTCACAGCAGAGCATGCTGTGATTGGCCAAAGCATGCAGGTCATGTGCATGCTTTGGCCAATTAGCGGGCGGCATTCCCTCACAATTTCACTGCATTATGGGCTGCTCAAATTTCCCACGCGTGCCCCAAAATGTTCAGGTTTCGGGCAACCCCCCAATGTTCGATTCGAACATACTTTTGACTCGAACCGGGGGACCACCCCTAATGACCATGGATGTACATGGATGTACATCGCGAGACACTTTTATAACATAAAAGATAGGACAAAAAATGTCTCCATTTTTAAATACATTTTTACATGAATGGGTATGATGTACCCAATACCCATTCACATGGGGGCCAGGATCTGGTGGCCCCCTTGTTAATGAGGGCTTCCACATTTCGATCAGCCACCCAACCACCACGGTTGTCGGGAAGAGGCCCTTGTCCCCATCAGCAGATAAAAGAGGCTTTGGGGTGGGGAGGCCTGCAGAGCCCCCCTACCCCAAAGTACACACCCCCTCATGTTAAAGGCATGTGGCCTGGTTTGTTCCAGGAGGGGGGCAGGCCCTCACTTGTCCCTCCATCCTAACCTCCAGGTTGCATGCTCAGAAAGGGTCTGGAGTTTGGGGGGATCCCCCACCGTTTTGTAATAAAATTTGGAGTGGGCTTCAACTTAAAATCCATCCCTGAGCCAAAGGGCTTGGTATGGATTGGGGGGACAATATATTATAGCTGCAAGCAAGTTGAAATTACATTTTGATCAATGTAGGGGAGAATGTGGGAGCTACATGTGGTGTGGGTGGGGTTCAATGATTTATTTGGCATCCCCACACAATTGCTTGCAGCCCATGTGCACACAGCACATCCTGTTTCCAGCCACATTACACTTCCTGCTAATGTATATCTGTTAGGACTATGCAAATATAAATGAGAAGATGACTTATCAGTGCTAGTTCACACTAGTGCGATGCGGGAATCCACTGTGGGTTCCCGCATCGCACGCGACTTAGACAGTTCACACTGCCATATGAAAACTGCTGGGTGTGTCAATAGAAAGCTAATGATCGCACTGCAAACTGCAAATTTAGACAGGAATCAGATTGCATGGATGTGAACAACCATGTGATCCGATTCTGCTGCGTAACAAAAAAAGGATCCTGTGCGAGTTTGGTCAGGATGCGATGCGAATTCAGCCATACTATCTGTATGGATGAATTTGCATAGCACAGATCGCATGTGATTTGTACTGCAGTGCGAATTACTTCTGATCTCGGACACCGCAGCAGGGTGAACCGGCCCTAAGGAAGGTAATTCACTTCCCCAAAACCACCACCCCCCAAAACGAATTAAAGTTACAAAAGAGAACAAGCAAAATCAATTTCATTTTATTTTGCTAACAGAAACACAAGTATGCACATATTTACTGGCATTAAAGTATTTACAGTATATACACATTTAGCAAAACAGTTAGCAATTGGGTTTGAAGGGTCCTGCTCATAGGAGCTTACAATCTAAAATTGTACTAAACCTTACAGTGGACAGTTTGTTTCACCGTGCATAACCGCCCACATATTTCATAAAATGACTAAACACCCACATGACATTATTAGCTGCAAAATTACAGAAAGATAATTAACAGTCATTCTAACAAAGCATTACAACATAATATTAAAAAAGGCAAATATTAAACCAAGAACATTGGGGAGTATTTTCTCCTAGAAGAATGCATGGTTAGACAAACAATACACTCCCCAATCAGACAGCATGGTAAAATCAAGCCACTTTTGATGGTCAAAATGCACAATAATTTCAACAAACAGCTCTAGTAAAACATTTGTCATTAGCAAAATATCATTCCCTCCACAAAAACCACAGCAACCAACCTGACCCCTCAGCAGGTCAAACCAACACCCTCTACTGAAGTGCCTTATATAAGCTAGCACTGGCACACGCCCAATAGAAGTACACGCCCACCAGTATCTTTCAAGCCTTCAAGAGGCTGCCATACCTAATATCATTTGCTGTGTTAACCCTTGGCTATGTTCATCAGATCAGTATAAGGCCCCTTTCACACTGAGGCATTTGAAGAATGCGTGCTAAACAAGAAGTGTTATTACCGCGTTTTTGCTGCATTAGCGCTATAATTAGCACTAACTCCCAGACGTTTTTCAAGCGCTTTTGAAGCACTAGCATTAAACAAATAGCACATTCCCCTACTTTACATCCTGTTTACTCCCTGGTATTTTGACCTTTCCACAACCTCTGGGCGTTTTGCTGGTGCTTTCAACACGCCTTTAAAGCGCTTTACATTAATTTCAATGTATATAGGCGTTTTTAATGCGCTATTTTTAGCGCTCAGAATAAGCACAAAAAATCATGCTTGCCAGTGCGACTCCCCAGTGTGAATAGGTACATTGGAATTAATGGGCAGCATTTTAGAAGCATTTTGGCAGCGCTATTTTTAGCACAAAAACGCTAGGAAAGCGCCTCAGTGTGAAAGTAGCCTAAGTCCAGGACAAAATTCTAAGTCAGTGGTTATCAACCCTGTCCTCAAGTACCCCCAACAGGTCATGTTTTCAGGCTATTTTGCACAAGTGATTTGATCAGTTTCACTGCCTTAGTAATTACCACAGCTGTTTCATCTGAGGGAAATCCTGAAAGCATGACCTGTTGGGATGCCTTGAGGACTGGAGTTGAGAAACACTGATCCAAGCAACAGTTTTCTAACCAGATGAACCTGCGTGGTGTAAACCCTACAATTTGAAATGTCCAAGTCCCTGGCTGCAATGAGCTTCCAATTTAAAGTCCCAAAATATCTTGCTTACATTACAGACTATTTGGACAAGAGATAAATAAAATGTCAGCCTGTCTTTGGATTGTGGTGAGGTTTATTATAAACTTCAACACAGCATTAGCATATCCCGGACGTGAACCAGCAACCTTTTGGGTGCCGGGTGGATTTGCTAGCCACTTAGCTAGCGAGCACATGTGTTGTCCATTGCTGTGGTGGGATCCAGCCCTAAGTCGATAGCCATGCTCAGTATCACAAGTAATATACAATAGATTGTCCTAAGTATTGGGAAATGTGCCTTTACACACACATGCACTATAATGGCAGCCCAGGGTTCAGTATAGAGTTGGGCCACCATTTGCAGCTATAACAGCTGAGTTTGGGGTGAAGGAACTTGACTGGTCTGCACAGAGTCCTGACCTCAACCAGATAGGACACCTTTTGGCTGAATTAGAGCGGAGATTGTGAGCCAGGCCTTCTCATCCAACATCAGTGCCTGACTTCACAAATGCACTTCTGGAAGAATGGCCAAATAATCCCATAGACAAACATCCTAAACCTTCTGGACAGCCTTCCCAGAAGAGTTGAAGATGTTATAGCTGCAAAGGGTGGGCCAACTCAATATTGAACCCTACAGACTAAGACTGGGATGCCAAGTTCATGTGCATGTAAAGGCAGGCATCCCCATTGCCTAGCTAGTATAACTAGTATATCTGGCAAGATTTGCAATGGTGGTGGAACCCCCCTACACATAAATACTACATTTAGACATAATTTAGGCAAGGCCCTGAGTCATGTTTAATAACATAGAGAGGACAAACAACATCTCTACATGAAGTGACATGCTTGGGAATCCAACTCAGGACATCTCCAATGGTAGACAGAACTGCTACCTTTTAAACCACAGGGCTTACACACATCAAGTTCTCCTACACATAAATACACAGATACTGCATTTCTAGGAATATATAGGACTTACATTAGTCAGGACCTAATCTTCTAAATGTAATCTGAGATTTTTGGTGGTTCTTGCTGCGTGAACATACAATATATTAACCGCTTATTAACCGACCCATAGCCGAATGACGGCGGCAGGGCGGTTGCTTAACTCTGGGAGGACGTACATTGACGTCCTCCCAGAATCGCGGGTCCCACGCGCCCCATGACATGAGGTGTGCACACGAGACTATCCATGCTCGCCGGGTCACGGGCCAATGGCGGCGGCCGTTTACCACGTGATCGCTCCATCCAATGATGGAGCGATCACAATGTAAACACAGCAGGGTACAGACAAGGTTTCATCTCCCTCCTCTGCTCACACCGCTGCAGCGTGTGAGGAGAGAGAGGGAGATTGAACTTCAGAGTGAGTAAAGATCCATTTTTTTTGTGCCCAGAAGTGCCCAGCAGTGCCCAACAGTGCCACATTGTTGCGTTATTTGGCAATCTGTGCCACCTGTGCTGCTACAGAGCTACATAAGTGCCATATCAGTGCCACCAGTGCCCTACAGTGCCATCAGTGCCTCTACAGAGCCACAGAAGTGCCACTACAGTGCTCACCAGTGCCACCTGTGCCCATCAGTGCCACTAGAGTGCTAATCTCTGCCACTACAGTGCCGCCTGTGCCCATCGGTGCCACCTGTGCCCATCTGTGCCACTACAGTGCTCATCGGTGCCATCAGTGCCACTACAGTGCTCACCTGTGCTATCAGTGCAACTACAGTGCCACCTGTGCCCATTGGTGCCACCTGTGCCCAGCAGTGCCATCTGTGCCCATCAGTGCCACTACAGTGATCATCAGTGCCACCTGTGCCCATCAGTGCCACCTGTGCCCATCAGTGAGTGCTCATCAGTGCATTAGTGCACATTAGTGCAACCTCATCAGTGCACTTTACTGCAACTTCATCAGTGCACATTACTGCACCCTCATCAGCGCACACCAGTGCACCCTCATCAGCGCACATCAGTGTACCCTCATCAGCACCCAACAGTGCACCCTCATCAGCACCCATCAGTGCATCCACGTCTATTTTAGTGCCCCTATCCAACACAGCCACCAGTGTGGCAAAAAAAATGTTCACCACAGAGGAGGCATACCGTATCCTTAGCCTGAGCGACGGGGAGCTCTCTGAGGCTGGGTCTGGGTCCGATTCTTTTTCTGAATATGACCCCTTTCCAAGTAGTGGGTCTTCTACAGAATCAACAGATGAAGAGGAAAGTGTGCCCACAAAAAGAAGGCGTTCTGGTGAGGAGGCTACTACAAGTACAGCAGTGGCATCAACCAGCAGAGCAGTGCCATCCACCTCCAGAGCCATGGCATCCACCTCCAGAGCCGTGCCATCTACGAGACCACTGCCGAGCACTAGTGGGGTGTCATCTCAGCCCCAAAGGGCCCATGCCAGCTTTCCCTTTGCCCTTCAGAACCCCGTGTGGCTTCCATGCAATTTCGGAGCATCAAACGTCCCCCCTTTCACCGCCCAGCCAGGCGTTCAGATGAACACTGATAATTTTGCCCCATTTGATTTTTTTTATTTACTTTTTACAGAGGACTTCCTATCATCTATCGTGGCCCAGTGCAACCTTTATGCCCAGCAGTTTATTGCAAGCAACCCAAATTCAAGCTACTCCCCTCCCTTTGAATGGAGAGCTATTACTGTGGAGGAATTTAAAAAATTTTTAGGCCTGACCTTTAACATGGGACTCTCAAAAAAAAACTATTTATACACCTATTGGTCCACCAAACCCATCCACCACATGCCACTTTTTTCCTCCACTATGCCAAGGTCCAGATACCTAATGATTCTCCGGTTCCTCCACTACAATGACAGCGCTCAGTGCCCTCCCAGAAATGACCCATCTTATGACAAACTATTCAAAATTCGCCCCCTTCTAAACTATTTTTCAGAAAAATTTTCCCAGCTATATATCCTCGAGCAAAACATATGCATTGATGAGTCACTTATTAAATTCTCAGGCAGGCTGTCCTCCAAACAGTTTATACCCAGTAGAAGGGCCCAATATGGGGTTAAGCTGTACAAGCTTTGCGGCCGAGTCACGGGCTACATTTATGCCTTCTTGGTTTACAAAGGTAAGGACTCCCAGCTGCACCCCCGTGAATGCCCAGATTACATTAGAACCAGCGGAAAAGTTGTCTGGGAGCTCATTTATCCACTCCTTGGGAAGGGTTATCATCTTTACGTGGATAACTTCTACACCAGCTTGCCCCTCTCCGTAATCTTCACAGAATGAAGACTCCAGCATGTGGTACAGTCAGAACCAACAGAAAAGGTTTCCCGCAAAGGCTCGCCAATGGAAGGCTAAAAAAAGGGGAGGCTGTGTGTTTGCGGAACGAGGAGCTGTTGGCTGTGAAGTGGAGGAACAGACGAAATGTACACATGCTGTCAACAATTCATGACGACACATACATGGACATCCCCAGAAGAAATGGCCCAATCCGGAAACCTGCTTGTGTCTACGATTATAATCTGTTCATGGGGGGAGTGGACTTCAATGATCAGATGACCGAACCATATCGACCCACCAGAAAATTCCGGCATTGGTACAAAAAAGTATCTATTTATCTTTTCACATTGGGAAGACAATACCCGCTCAAAGCCACGGCTTCACTCCACAGATGTGACCGCTTCCATAGGGTGCAGGCTCCGCCATGATACAGGAGATACTGAGAAAAGTTCTTCAGACAGCCGCACTCCAAAAATTGCCGTTTATTGGTAAAATCAAATGACATACAAGCAGAGCATATTGGGGGACAAACCCCAGGTACAAAAGCTGACGCGTTTCACGTCTATATCTGACGCTTAATCATAGCTCATGCTATGAGCTATCAGAGCTATGATTAAGCGTCAGATATAGACGTGAAACGCGTCAGCTTTTGTACCTGGGGTTTGTCCCCCAATATGCTCTGCTTGTATGTCATTTGATTTTACCAATAAACGGCAATTTTTGGAGTGCGGCTGTCTGAAGAACTTTTCTCAGTATCTCCTGTATCTTTTCACATTGGCCATGTACAACTCTTTTATAATTTACCAAAAATCTACAGAAAACCCTGTATCCTATATTTACTACCAAGAAGAAGTCATCACCGCCCTAATGTACCCTGAAGGCCCACCAGAAAGTATTAGATCTGATGTAGTAAGCAGGCTCCATGAACGACACTTTCCTGAGAAAATCCCCCACACTGAATCAGGCCATAGACGTCAAAAGAGATGCCGTGTGTGCACCAAAGCAGGATTTGGAAAAGACAACACATATTTTTGTCCCCAATGCCCTTCCCAACCGTGCCTCTGTATAGGTAATTGTTTCCACCGTTACCAAACTTCTCTACATTATTAGTGAAGTATGGTAAACGTAATTGCCATTTACTTCCACGCCCCTTATGGCACTGCACTGTACATACTGCTGCCTTCACCGGAACTGACCCTAGCCTGCTATACGACCACGCTTCTGCCTCACGCTAAAAATACCTCTGCCTGCTCCGGAACTGACCCTGGCCTGTTATACAAC
>BLSH010534970.1:489667-515446 GCA_018402905.1 Glandirana rugosa
ATACGAGCATCTTGCGGATTATCACGATGAAGTTACAACCCGGAGACATTTCTCCGGTCCGACACATTTTCAAAGTGTACGCACCATAACGGTATGAGTCCTCCTTATCGTCTTACATAAAATCACACAGTAAAAACGATACATGTACGATACACAACCTTTATAGAATATTTACCTATTGGAACACATTTTCTTTTACACAAAAGTAAAAAAAAGGTGTAAAAGGTTTTTGAAGACCTTTTTTTTATTGGCAAGTTTTCCGAGTGATAATCTCAACTCGCTTGTGGACCTTCAAGCCCAAGACGACCCGTGCGATCGTTCGGGTTCCGTCCGGACCCGGACCCGGACTTTGTCCCGAAGTTCGGACGGACCAGCAGAACCCGAACTTCCAGGTGTTCGCTCAACTCTAATAGTGAGCCTTTTGAACGGTTATTTTTTTTCCAGAAGTTTTTGGAAAATGTGGAAAAAAAATGAAAACACATTTTCTTTTACACAAGGTTATCCATTTATAAGATATTTCCAACACATAGCATGTACATAGCAAAAATGACACACTAAAATACATTCTGCTATTCCTCCTGAGTATGGCAATACCACGCATGTGAAACTTTTACACAGCCTGGCCTCTTTACAGAGGCCCAACATTGAAGTAGCACTATTAGGCGTTCTACGAGCATAAATTACACATCTTTGGCCTTTTTTTGCCTTTCCTTTTTGCTTGTCTACTGTTTATTTGCCAACCCAAATTTGTACAATGCATATACCATACCCAGTTGTTACTGTATTTGTTATGTGATATTGCTGTACTAGGTCCTACTGATCGTCTAATCTACTCCATCATACCATTCAATATGATGTCTTTATTCTGTTATTTACTTTGAATTTGCAATGTTTAGCTTCTTTGACTATGTCCTCATTGTATACTCATCTTATACTCAATAATTTTTTTTTAAATAAATAAATAAATTACACATCTCATTTCTCAACCACCTATTACACTTTTGAAGGTCCAGGAGCACCAGGACAATGCAAACACCCACAAAATTACCCCATTTTGGAAAGAAAACACTCTAACATATAATCTATGAGGCATGATGTGTCTTTTGAACATGTCCTTTTTTTCCAGAAGTTTTTGGAAAATGTGAGAAGAAAATTAAAACACATTTACTTTTTCACAAGGTTATCCATTTATAAGATATTTCCAACACATAACATGCACATAGCAAAAATGACACCCCAAAATACATTCTGCCACTCCTCCTGAGTATGGCGATACCACATGTGTGAGCCTTTTACACAGCCTGGCCACATACAGAGGTCCAACATTGAAGTAGCACCTTTAGGCTTTCTACGAGCAGAAATTACACATCTCATTTCTCAACCACCTATTACAGGTTTGAAGGCCCTGGAGCACCATGACAATGGAATTGACCACAAAATGACCCAATTTTGGAAAGCAAAGACTCTAATGTATAATCTATGAGTCTTTTAAGCACATCATTTTTTTCCAGAAGTTATTGGAAAATGTGGGAAAAAAATGAAAACGCATTTTTTTACACAAAGTTGTCCATTTATAAAATATTTCCATCACATAGCATGTACATAGCAAAAATGACACCCCAAAATACATTCTGCTACTCCTCCTGAGTATGGCAACATCACATGTGTGAAACTTTTACACAGTCTGGCCACATACAGAGGCCCAACATTGACAAAGCACCTTCAGGCATGTTAGAAGCATTAATTACACATATAATTTCCTGACAACCTATCACAATTTTGAAGGCCCTGGAGCACCAGGACAATGGAAATGCCCACAAAATGATCCCATGTTGGAAAGCAAACACCCCAACGTATAATCTATGGGGCATAATGAGTGTTTTGAATGGTTCATTTTTTTCCAAATGTTTTTGGAAAATGTGGAAAAAAAATGAAAACGCATTTTTTTTTTACACAAAGTTGTCCATTCATAAGCTATTTCCAACACATAGCATGTACATAGCAAAAATGACACCCCCAAAATACATGCTGCTACTCCTCCTGAGTATGGTGATACCACGTGTGTGACACATTTACACAGCCTGGCCACATACAGAGGTCCAACATCCATCTCCAGGTGTTCTAGGGAAATAAATCACAAACATAAATTCCTGCCAACCTATCACATTGTTGAAGGTCCTTCATATTTCTAACACATAGCATGTGCTGTACAAACCAATTACAAACCAAAATACATTCTGCTGAGTAAAGGGTAAAGAAAAGATCACCTGTGGTTTTAGTAGTGCAATGGTCAACAGAGGAGCGCATCAGCCCAGGCAGCAGGCAGGAAGGAACGTGGACAGTGACAGCAAAACAGGCAGCGGGCAGGAATACCGTCCATAGTCAGTACAGGTAGAGATATTGGCAGCACAGTCAAAGCATTGGTCCAGGTAGCAGGCAGGGATGTGGTCAGCAGCAGTGAAAGGATCGTCCTTGCAGCAGGCAGGAATACTGTTCATGGTACAGGCAGCAGGCAGAGATATGGTCAGAGAATAAGGAGCAAGAGTTGAAGAGCAAAGGGCCCTGCACAACGTTACTTCCGGTTTAAGTGGTGGCTAATGGCGCCGTGTAAAAAACATAAGAAATACTTCAGCACCTCGGACAACCACTCATAGTAAAAAGGTCAGTAAGGGTCACAGTGAATACAACTTAGATAGACAAAATATATACTCTGTAAAAAATTAAAAGTCTTTAAATTGTGACCAGCTGCAGTGGTGCAATAGCGTTCAGCCACAGTTCAGATTATGTAAATATTAACCCCCGCACTTGATCAGACAAGTGTAAGCATAAAAAATTAAACAGTCTATTGGTGGGTTCTCATGGGAAGAGAAGGCAGGAAAAAATGCAGGTCAAAATGCAGGAAAAATTCCCCATCCAGTGGTATAGAAAGTGCTCGTGCTCAGATGGATGAAAAGTGCTGGGTTCATGCTTGCTGTGCCCCACATGGATGTGCACTCACCCTTACTCCAGTGGTCACCTACCGCTAGTGTGGTCTGGAAAGGCTTGTTGGGGAGCGTCCCCCCGGGCTCTCCTGTAGTGGTGTACCTTCAGCTGTTTACTCCATCACATGCATGGCTATAGATGAGGGAAAAAAAATCTCATAGTGCAAGTATGTTCTAAAATTTATTGCATAAAATCCAAATAAAAACAGAAAAAATACAGAAATATTGCAAACTCACATTTTATGGTGCACGCAAATCCCGGCATCGGACATAAGGGCAGCCGATTTGTTTTGGTGGGGAAATCAACCCGTGTGGATACGTGGAAGCCGATCGTGTTGGCTGGCTCCTGTTCACTTCCCCTACTGCCTCTGGCCTCTGCAATTTGTCAGGTTGGTTTCCTGCTGGGCTGTAATGGTTTGGCGACTTGCTTCATTCTGTCTGCGATTTTCCTCCTGCTGCGCTGCAGTGGACTGTGCGATCTGACGATTCGTTTCCTACTGGGTTGCAGTAGTCTGTAACAGGGCTTTTAATACATCCTCCATCTTCTACTTGCTCAGGAAGATGCCAGCCGAGTTCACCACTTGTGGGGGGGTTAGCTCAATGGGGGTCACCTTCCCTGAAAAAAGGCAGTCCAAATGGCAGGTTTGCTTAAAATCTGGCTGGTAGCCAGGTTTATTGAAAAGGTTGCATGTAGAAATCAAATAAACAAAACAGAAAATAAATCCTCCCCATTCATGCACTAACTAAACATCTCAGATTTTCCTAACTGAGCGGTGCAGGGCTTCTCCCAGACCCCCACAAAACATAGACAGTGCAAACCTTTTTGTTTCAGTCCATAAGCAAACTTCCATACGTCAGGTCTCTCAGGCTGAAGGCTCCGGAGTCCCAGGTCAGAGCAAAACTTTCCTCTCTTCCTGATTATTTAAACCACCTGACTGTGGACTCCAGTGTACCACCAAATCTGGTCTGGAACTAACCCTGACAAGGTGACTGGTAAAACCCGGATTCCACCTTAGTCCACTCCAGATGAACGCATGCGAGGCAACACATTGCGTCCATCTATCACCTCGCCTCGCATAACATCACAATATATATATATATATATATATATATAGAGCTCCCTCATCACCTCCTCCCATGCTCGCCTCCAGGACTTTTCCAGAGCCTCTCCAATCCTATGGAACGCCTTACCCCAAGCTGCCCGATTATCTTCTACTCTATTAGCTTTAGAAGATCCCTAAAAAAGCCTATCCTACCCACACCTAACAACTGCATTCTCATTTTCTCCATCAGCTCATCCCCCACAGTTATTACATTTTGTCCCTCTTGACCCTCCCTTCTATATTGTAAGCTCTAGCGAGCAGGGCCCTCTGATTCCTCCTGTATTGTTTTGTATTGTAATTGTACTGTCTGCCCCATGTTGTAAAGCGCTGCGCAAACTGTTGTCGCTATATAAATCCTGTATAATAATAATTTTATATATATATAGAATGTTTTTGTAACAATGGGGTGGGTATATTTATTTACCTTTTTTTTTTTTCAAATAAGAAATGAGGGGTATTTCTTACCCCATACTCATTCATGTGAGGGGAAAGGGGGGCCGATATCTGCAGGCCTACTTATTCAATATTCTGATAAGTCCCACCGTCCCCGCCCCCCACAGACCCCCACGTTCCTTGGGTATGTAAGTCAAACTTCATGTTGTCTGGCAATGTAGATCCAGCAATGTAGATCCACATAGTCAGTCATGATGAGGGATGTCCAACGATGCTGACCTGCCACCATGACAATGCTTCCCTGCTGCTGTTCCCTTCATAAATGACAGCTCCTCAGATCTATAGGAATGTAAGCACAGCAGTGGGGACCCTGGGTGATCTCATTGACAAAATACAGTCATGACCATATTTGGTCAATGATGTCACCCATAATCCCTTGCCCATTTGTTTACAAACAATCTGGTGGGGATCTGTCATTTAGAGGTGGTAGTGCCACTGCCTGTAAATGACAGATTTTCTGGTTTATTGACAAATGCCTTTTTTAACATAACTTGCAAACTGGTGTTGAAAAGGTCAGAAAAAAAGTTTCAGCTGCCATAGATTTCAGTCAGGTTCAGAAATTTGTTTGGGTGTAGCAGATTTTTTGCTGAGTTCACTAAACCTCCTGCAAGCAAAACTCTGACAAGTTTGTTCATCCCTACAAATATTTGCTAATTATTCAGTGGAGAATAGGGTGTGTTATTGGAAAAAAAATTAAACTTGTAAAAGCAGCTGCTCTTTCGAATGTCTAGAAACGAACAGGACTACAGTTAGCCCTATGTTGTAAAGCGCTGCGCAAACTGTTGGCACTATATAACTCCTGTATAATAATAATAATAATAATAATAATAATAACTATAAATGCATACATGTGTAACTTCCCAACAGATTTGTAATTCTGTTCAGCCAGTTTTGTATTCTAGCACTTTGGCACACATGGTTGAAATACATATATTTCAATTGATTTACTTGACAAAGGATTTGCAGTTTCATTCAGCAATTGTGTTTTTACACATCTGTGCCAGACAGCACAGCCAGAAATGACTGCTTTATTTCCTGATTCAGATGTGCAGCTTCCTAGGTAACCTGCCTGCTTAATGGACATTGTAATTGACAGAACAGTGATGCTGACTCATTGTTCAGTGGGAAGGTTTGAGAGAAGAAAAGGAAGCTATACAATTGAATCCAGAAATATATAGATGCATGCAGCTGATCCTGAATGAGATGCTAACAGTAAATACAAAATTTAGCAGTATTTTCAAATTCCAGCAGTTCCTGATCAGCTGGCATAAATCACTATTAGTATCCACAGACACCATACATCAATTATAGATGAACAAAATAATGGGACAAATCTGGAAATCCCATCAGATGTCGTCTTTCAGTAAATCATAATTCAATGGAATTGCACAGGAAAATTGGTGTAATCTGCACATCACGACTCCTGATTGCCTGAATTATGTGCTTATTTGCAGGTACAGCAAATATGCCTGTACATATTCAGGCAACCACGTCATTTGCATTGCACTGAAAGCAAGGCTTTCCCCATTTCTGAATCAATTTGCTCTGTGTGCCCCTCTATGGTTTATGCCTGTTACCCTTCCACTCTGATATACTGCAAGCAAGGTGATTTTTTTCCAATATCTTCAAGGGGCAAATTGACATTATTAAAAAATGTTGGTATTAACTAGAAGCATATAATTATTGAAAGACAGGAAGAAATTACATTTGTGCAAATTGTTAAGTTTTTCATTGATAAGATGACACTTCATTTTGTTATACAAGTTGTTCCTTGCTTGCTCAACATGGTTCTCTTTAGCATATACCCAAAAAACGTCAATGCTTATTTAAAGCAGCTGGATATCCTAATTTGTGATTTTTACCTACAGGTAAGCCTATAATAAGGCTTACCTGTAGGTAAAATTAATATCTCCTAAACCTACATGGCTTAAGAGGTATTTGCCCTGCATGCAGCCGCTGACATCACAGCGCATGCGCCGTGTTGTCCCAGCGAAGGCTCGGCGCATAGTGCTGGACCTTGCTGGACACCTTGCCGGAAAGACGGGCTCATGCACGGGAGTGACGTCTCGCGTCTCCGGCCACTCACAGCGCTGGAACCACGAACCCGGAAGGATCCCCCAAGGCAAAATGTCAGCTCCCACTGCGGGGACCGAGCAGACCCGTCGGGGCTTGCTTCTGAGGTAAGTATTTCATAATTATGCCTTTGCCTTACAGTTGTTTTTTTTTAAGTATACAACCTCTTTAAAGTTTATCTCCAGCTAAAACCTTTTTCATAGTTTTGAAAAAAGTGGGGTACAATTAGAACCCTGTTAGGATTTACTGCTATTTGGGGCTCTGTGATAGAGATTTATATGGTCTTGGATTAAAAATACCATTTCACTGTTTGTGGATGACACCAAGCTATGCAGTGGATTTATGTCCCTACAACATGTCTCCAACTTACAAGCTGACCTCAAGGCAGTATTTCATTGGACAAATATGTGACAAAAGAGGTTTACTATTGCTAAATGTAAAGTTATTCAACTTGAGGGCTAACACCTCATCTGGAATATGCAGTTCAGTTTTGGGCACCAGTTCTCAAAAGGGATATCGGGGAACTGGAGAAAGTGCAGAGAAGGGCAACCAAACTGATAAAAGGCATGGAGGAGCTCAGCTATGGGGAAAGATTAAAGGAACTGAATGTATTCTCTCATGAAGAGAGGCAATTGAGGGGGCTATGCCCAACATGTGTAAATACATAAGTGAATACATAATAATAACAATAAGTAAATACATATACAATGAACTTGTTGTAGTTATTTGCATTTAGGTCATTACAGAGGACAAGGGAGCACTTTTTACATCTGGAGGAAAAAAGATTTAACCTTCACATACGGAAAGGCTTCTTCACAGTAAAAGCTGTGAAAATGTGGAATAGACTTCCTCAAGAACTGGTTCTGGCCAGCTCAGTAGATTGTTTTAAAAAAGAGCTGGATGCATACCTAAATGCATAAAATATAAGTGAATACTAATCTTTATAGGTAATAATGCCAGGGGTAGTTGATCCAGAAATATTAAATTGCCACATGGGGGATCAGGAAGGAATTTTTTCCCCTATTGGAGTGAATTGGATCATATTTATTGGGATTTGTTGCCTTCCTCTGGACCAACTATGGGTATAGGATAGTACATATGGAGATTTTCTATTTGTGTGAGGTTTTTTTTTTTTCTGTTTTTTTTATTGGTGGAGCTAGATGGACTTGTGTATTTTTGCAACTATGTACACTAACTGAGTTAAAGGCTAAATTCACTTTTTTCTAAATTCCAGCTCTCCTATGTACCAATATAGAACTAATATACTTCTTTTGCAGAAAAGCAAAAGCTTTCTATTTATCCTACACAGGCAATAGCAGCTTGTTGTATTAAAAGACGCCACCAACTGACCTCATTAGCACATACCCTGCAGCTGCTTTCCTGTTCCAGGCAGGGCTGGCCCAAGAAATTGTACTGCCTAGGTCCAAGAATGAAATGCTGCCCCCCCCAAAAAAAATCACCCCACTAAAAGGCCCCCACATCCTTTATTTTGTATCTTGATAAATAAAACTAAAATTAAATGTTTCAAGTCAGATTTTGCACTAAATACATATGTATGAACCTAGGTTAAGGGTTAGGGTATATACAGACAGACTAGGGTATATACAGACAGGCTAGTGTAGTATACAGACAGGCTAGTGTAGTATACAGACAGGCTAGGGTATATACAGACAGGCTAGTGCAGTATACAGGTAGGCTAGTGTAGTATACAGACAGGCTAGTGTAGTATACAGACAGACTAGGGTATATACAGACAGGCTAGTGTAGTATACAGACAGGCTAGTGTAGTATACAGACAGGCTAGGGTATATACAGACAGGCTAGTGTAGTATACAGGTAGGCTAATGTAGTATACAGACAGGCTAGTGTACTATGCAGGCAGGCTAGTGTAGTATAAAGACAGGCTAGTGTAGTATACAGGCAAGCTAGTGTAGTATACAGGTAGGCTAGGGTATATACACAGAAAGGCTAGGGTATATACAGACAGGCTAGTGTAGTATACAGACAGGCTAGTGTAGTATACAGGCAGGTTAGTGTAATATACAGGCAGGTTAGTGTAGTACACAGGTAGGCTAGGGTATATACACAGAAAGGCTAGGGTATATACAGACAGGCTAGTTTAGTATACAGGCAGGCTAGTGTAGTATACAGGTAGCAGGCTAGTGTAGTATACAGGCAGGCTAGTGTAGTATACAGACAGGCTAGTGTAGTATACAGGCAGGCTAGTGTAGTATTCATGCAGCAGGCTAGTGCAGTATACAGGCAGGCTAGTGTAGTATACAGGCAGGCTAGTGTAGTATACAAACAACAGGCTAGTGTAGTATACAGACAGGCTAGTGTAGTATGCAGAGAGGCTAGTGTAGTATACAGGCAGCATGCTAGTGTAGTATACAGACAGCAGACTAGTGTAGTATACAGGCAGGCTAGTGTAGTATACAGGCAGGCTAGTGTAGTAATACAGGTAGGCTAGGGTATATACACAGAAAGGTTAGGGTATATACAGACAGGCTAGTGTAGTATACAGGCAGCACGCGAGTGTAGTATACAGGCAGGCTAGTGTAGTATACAGACAGGCTAGTGTAGCATACAGGCAGGCTAGTGTAGTATACAGGCAGGCTAGTGTACTATGCAGGCAGGCTAGTGTAGTATACAGGCAAGCTAGTGCAGTATACAGGCAGCAGGCTAGTGTCGTATACAGGCAGGCTAGTGTAGTATACACACAGGCTAGTGTAGTATAGAGCTAGGCTAGTGTAGTATACAGACAGGCTGGTGTAGTATACAGGCAGCTGGCTAGTGTAGTATACAGACAACAGGATAGTGTAGTATACAGGCAGGCTAGTGTAGTATACCAACAACAGGCTAGTGTAGTATACAGACAGCAGGCTAGTGTAGTATACAGACAGCAGGCTAGTGTAGTATACAGGCAGGCTAGTGTAGTATACCAACAACAGGCTAGTGTAGTATACAGACAGCAGGCTAGTGTAGTATACAGACAGCAGGCTAGTGTAGAATACAGGCAGGTTAGTGTAGTATACAGACAGCAGGCTAGTGTAGTATAAAGACAGCAGGCTAGTATAGTATACAGGCAGGCTAATGTAATATACAGACAGCAGGCTAGTGTAGTATACAGACAGCAGGCTAGTGTAAAATACAGGCAGCAGGCTAGTATAGTATACAGACAGCAGGCTAGTGTAGTATACAGGCAGGCTAGTGTAGTATACAGACAGCAGGCTAGTGTAGTATAAAGACAGCAGGCTAGTGTAGTATACAGACAGCAGGCTAGTGTACTATGCAGGCAGGCTAGTGTAGTATACAGGCAAGCTAGTGTAGTATACAGACAGCAGGCTAGTGTAGTATACAAACAGCAGGCTAGTGTAGTATACAAACAGCAGGCTAGTGTAGTATACAGACAGCAGGCTAGTGTAGTATACAAACAGCAGGCTAGTGTAGTATACAGACAGCAGGCTAGTGTAGTATACAGACAGACTAGGGTACAGTGTACAGACTCACCTGCCATCTCCCTTTTTCAGGACCTCGTGTGAGATGCTCATCCCGACTCTATATATGGGTGGAGCCAGCAGGAGACTCGCTCTCACACTGATCTCTGGGCTCTGGCAGTCAGTGAAGCATCGGGTGCAGACTCAATAAGAGTCATGGCTGTGCAGACAGAGCTATGTTTCTAGCTGTGACAGGCAGCCTGCAACACTCTCACTGAGTCTGCACTCGATGCTGAATGTGTAGATAGCTGTGCCGCCCCTCTCAAGAGCCTGCTTGATTGGCTACAGAGTGATTGGCTAGATGGTGTGTTCTCCTTTTATATAGTTTTGGCAAATCTAAAGGAGACTGCACAGACATTGTACAATCAGATTGTATAGTGTAATGCCTCCTGAATAAAAAACTAGAGTGCATTATTTCAGAAACAATAGCCACACATAAAGTGCTGGACAGTATGTAAGTAGCTTCCCCTTTCTCCCATACATTGGTGCATCTGGGAAATGTCTTCAGTCTTCAGTGTTGTTTTTAGAAGTATGCAGCTACTTGATGTAATACAATAACACCTGATATAAGCTTTAAGTGTGCAAACACTAAATGGAACATTTCTTGTTATATGTAAACTAAAAACCATGTAGTGATTATTGTATTTTTATTACACATGCATTAACACACATTGTGAAGTGGAACTTCCCCAATGAAAGTAAATACTGAAACGCGTTGGGTACCTTCTCCACACATGAGTATCAAGTTATGTGTTTTGTGCTATAAGTATTCAGATTGACAAGGGAAAATTGTTATTGGTTGCTCCATGTGTAAACCACATATACCTATTTTTCACTAAATGTTTTACAAATGTATGTATTAATACAATTTATAATTTTAACATATGAATATAGTGGCTACCTTTATAGTCCCAGGGAATCCACATGTTTTCAAATATTGTAAGTAACTTGATGGGACTGAAATGTAAAAAGAAGAGAACAGGCAGTTTTTATCATGAAATAAAAATTAGATTAGATGTGTTATTTTAGAGACAATAGCCAGAAATATACCACAGACTCACTGCTCACTAAACAGTTTTACTAGGCAACAGTTTCAGAGGGTGGGACAAGGGAGATTCTATCATTACATAAAAATTAGAGTGACGCATTTTGGAGACAAATAGCTTAACAATTGTAGCAGCAGTGGCAACAGATTGTAATGATGGCAAGCCAATAGAGGTGGCAGGAGCTGGTGCTGGAACTAACCTTAGATAGTAGCATCAGCTGCAAGGGTTTGGTAACACTTGCAGATCCAGGACTGGTTCATTCTTATGAAGAACAGTGAAGAGGTTAACAGACAGATTCATCTCTGTACCAAACCGCTTGCTACATTAAATGCTATCTGAGTTAGCACACTGTTCGTAGGGCAAGCCAACAGCTTCATCTCATACTGTGAAAGTTTTGGGCCGTGGTCAAGCCTCAGTTCAAAGAGTGTCTACATCCTCCCTGGACCCCCTATAATCTGAAATATAATCTGAAATCATATGGTTTAGGTGCATCCTGTTACTGCTGCCACCAGATAGGCCTGTCCAATATGTTTTTTAAAAAATACTTAAAACTACCACTGAGGCAGCCACCAGCACTGCTGTAGTTCCAATGTGTGGGTGTACTGTATCATATATCAAGGGGTTGGCAGGCAACTTGTATTGTTGCTGCATTTTAGACAGATGAACACTCAATGGGCATGCAGCAGGGCACCCTGGAAGTCATGGTACCTAACCAGAATCCACTGCATCACTATGTTCAAGATATGTGCCAAGCAAGTCACATGGGTAAGATTTCCCTACTGAAGGGTAGCCAGCTGGTTGGTGCTGTTGCCACAAGGCCTGCCCTATCCTAAGCCCAGTGTAGCTCCTTTTCCCCAGGCATACCAGCTGCAAAACAGCATGCCAGCATTTTGCCTGGGCACCTGCCTTGGTTCAAGGCTGCTTGGGGGGCTGGTCTTTCTGTAGGTCACTAGATGGGGGGGGGGATAGTTAACTGCACTGACACCATCACCAAAGTGCAGGACATTGCCAGTACACAACAATATGTAGCCCACCACAATATAATTCACAATAATGTAGCACAATACAGCGCCACTGTCACAAGACTAGCCGGAGGAGGGTTGCCCGTATTCCGGGCACAGTGGCTAATTTGTAATATGGCCATGCCCATTTGCGCAGAAATGCTCACACACATATTGGAGGAGAATATGTGAATGCATGTTCGCCATGACACACACTTGTGCGCGCCGGTGCACTCAGTGCATGACAGACCCTGACCAGGAAGACAGATCCTGGTGCCCTCTGGCCTTTAAAAGAGTGACTGGTGCACAAAGACGTTGTTGATGGGTCTTCAGATTCCTGCTCCCTTGTTTTGCTTATTCTTCTGATTACCCATTACTGACCTGGCTTGCTCTTGGATACCTCTTGCCTCTCTCCTGGCTCTGACCTTGAATTGTCCATGGATCTGCTCTTGTCTCCTGTCCTGTGTATGACCTTGGCTTGCCTGACAACATCTCTGATCTACTGTCTGCTGACCACTGGCTCTCTGACCTTTGCAACCCTCCCTGACTACACCTTCTGCTTGGCCCTGTCTGCTGTGATCCGCCTTGTACCTACCTGCTGTAACCAGCCTGCTGTACCTACCCCAGTACTCATCTGTTGCTCCAGCTTGCAGTACTTACCTGTTGTATCTAGCCTGCTGCACTTAACACTGCAACCTGCTTCCTGCTGTGTGCAGCCCACACAACGATCAGCTCTCCTGGGTTCTACTCTGGCATCCACCTCCAGAGAGATCTCCACACCTACATCTCTCATTTGTGGCACAGCCGGCAAACCCTGCTTCTTTGGGCTTTTTGTTCCCTGTTCCCACTTTCAGGAACACCAAGCATTCCGCTGCAAGGAGAGCGTCCTCAGCATTTTGGCTTCAGGACCAGGTATGTGACAACCATGTATAGGATTATAGGATAGCTTTCCCTATATACTCCAAGTTCCCAACACACAATGACTAGAGGCTGCAGTTTGTTTCGTTCTGAATTAAAATTTGGACCAACTTTTGTTTTTTGGAAATTCGGATGTATCCGAATTTCCGAATTACAATAGTACCTAATTTAAACGAATCCAAAATAATGAAAATAAATTTGGATGAAATTTGAATTTGAATAGTTTTCTAATTGTTTTCAAATGCTTTTCGAATTTGAATAGTTTTCAAATTCAAATTTGAAAAGTTTTCGAATTTGAATAGATTTTGAATTTCCAAAGAAAATACAATAGAATAGAAAATAAAGGAATAGAATATAATAGAGTAAAACAGAACAAAATAGAATAGAAAATAAAAGAACAGAATAGACTAGAATATAATAGAAACTAATAGAATAGAATAGAATAACATGGAAAGAATATAACCATCTTCTGAAATTTGGATTTCAAATAGAATAAATTTGAATTTGAATACATAAGAAAAGAACAGAAAAAAAAGAATAGAATGGAATAGACTATAATAGAATAGAAAAAAATAGAATTTACAAACAAACAATATAATAGAATAGAGTAGAAAGAATATAACCGTTTCCCAAAATTCAAATATAATCAATTCAAATTTGAATAGAAGAGAGAAGAATAGATTAGAATAGGAAGATGGATATATTCATTGTATTCTGTTGTTTTTTTCTATACTGTTGTGCTATTTTCTAATCTATTCTACTCTATTCTTTTCTATTCTATTCAAATTTGAATTGATTCTATTTAAATTTATGTATTCAAATTCAAATTTATTCTATTTGAAATCCAAATTTCAGAAGATGGTTATATTCTTTCCATGTTATTCTATTCTATTCTGTTCCTTTCTATTCCATTCTATTCTATTCTGTTCTTCTATTTTCTATCCTATTTTGTTCTGTTTTACTCTATTATATTATATTCTTTTATTTTCTGTTATATTCTTTTCTATTGTATTCATTTTTTTTCTATTCTATTCCTTTATTTTCTGTTTTTTTTATTCTCTTTGGAAATTGGAAAACAATTCGAATTCAAAAACTGTTCAAATTCGAAAACTTTTCGAATTCGAAAATTATTCGAAATTAATTCGAAAACTTTTCAAATTGATTCGAAAACAAATGAAACTAATCTAACTAAACTAATTTATATAACTAAAGAAACAAAACTAAACAAATTGTTTCGCTCTGCACATGCCTACTGCTGGGAAACCTGACTTGTATTGGCCCCCCTAAGCCACTTGCTCACATTAAAAAGGCCAGGAAGTGCATTATTAGCGCCTGATTACTGTAGTGACAAATGGCTGCATTCGTTTGTTGTTTTTCAAACAAGCACCTGACATTATTTGTTAACTATAAGGCTCCATGCACACTGTAGCTGCTAAACGGTCGTTTTTGGGCATTTTTTAACAGCCCATTAACTCCCCTCTATGTTATTCTATGTGTCCATGCACACATGGGCGTTTATTGTTGTTTATCAGCAGTGGAGTTTATGGGCTGTTCTCAGAACGCCCTAAAATTGCATTCAAGTGTCATACTTCTGACCACAAATAACTTTGAAAACTTAAAAACAACCATAAACACTCAAAAATGCTGACGCCCATAAACGCTAATGCTCAAAAATGCTGATGCCCATAAACGGTAATGCTCAAAAATGCTGACACCCATAAACGCTAATGCTCAAAAATGTTGACGCCCATAGACGCTAATGCTCAAAACTGCTGACGCCCATAAAGGCTAATGCTCAAAAACGCTGACGCCCATAAACGCTAACACGCAAAAATGCTCAAAAACGCTAAAAAAAGCTGATAAAAGCTGAAAAACTCACTACAAAGCTACTGACGTTTTTGGAACATTTTTTTAATGTCCAGTGTGCATGAGGCCCAAGAAAAAAAGCTTAATTTTTGGCTACACTATGTGATGTAACAAGTAATGACTAAGCTTGTACCTATCGAGTGAAACGCGTCTACCTACCTGTACTTACCTGCACCTGTATATGCCTTTGCTTCAATAAATCGCAAGCTGGAGAATTAACCTGTGGAGTGCTGCAAACTTGTCTATCTCTTTGATGTAACAAGTCTGTTTGACATACACTCACTGCATATTGATCTCCTGAAATCCCAACTTCAGCCAAGTCCTTATATTTTGTTTTGTTAGATCAGGAAGGAGTTTATGTCAGGAGATAGAAATATAAACCTGGCAGATTCTGATTGGGAACCACAGGCTCCCGATCATGTGACTGCTGTGAGAGCCAATCCTAGAGCTCATATTCGTCTATATTTCCCTAAAGATGTGTGATATTCTTCAATTCCGAATGCGCCAAATGCTTTTTCAAAATTTCCACTGTGTGTATAAATCTTGGAATATTCTCACACTACTTGTGCAGATCCCTTCACCAAACCAACATTCTTATGCTCTCACGTTATATTTTGACCTATTAGGTCTCATGCGCTTTCCCCTTTAAGTGGGGTCTCCTATGCCACAGCTGTTACTCCTCTCTCCGGTATCCAGATGTTCCTCAATCCATCTCCATCCTCTGCAGTCCTTCGGTCAATGTTTATTTACTTGTAAAGAAAAAGGATATACGGTATAGTGCTCTCCATATTGAATATATTATTTATTTATTAAAATAGTGTATACTAAACGTAAGATGTGCACATCTCCTGGTGCACAACAGTTAACAGGCGTTAAAACATGGAAAGCCGGAAACAAAATGGCCGACTGTACACTTCTGTCTCGCGGTGTGAAATCACCGGCTCCTCCCGGCATTGCACAGAATGGCCAAACCTGCCCTTCTTGAGTCCCCCACTGGCGATCTTGGCTTCTCCTCTTCTGTGTCTGCCCCCATAGCAATCATCTGCTTTCAATGGGGGCAAATGTGTGGGTGTGATCCCAAGTGGGGGGGGGGGGGGGGTGCGCCACACAGATAAGAAGAAACAGGCAATGTTAAGGACCATAGATGCAGTGAGTGGCCAAGGAAACCTAATGCTTGCTTCCCTTTGACATCAGAAGATGTCCAGTAGTGCCATCAGCACAGAACTGGTGAAAACCAGTGGGACCCAGGTACCCCTATCTACTTTTCAGAGAAGTCTGACTACGTGGTTTTCATGGAAGAATTGCAGACAAAAAGCCATATCTCTGATGTGGAAACAACTGGGGTGCAAGAAAATGGCAGCAGATGCTCAGGACTGATGAGTCAAAATTTGAAATATTTAGCTGTAGCAGGAGGCAGTTTGTTCCCCAAAGGACTGGAGAGCGGTAGAATGAATGTCCACAAGGAACAGTGAAGCATGGTGTCCTCAATTCTGAGAAATGTAGGCAGGCAGATACTTATCCAACATGCCATGCAATCAGGGAGGTATGTGATTGGCCCCACATTTATCCTGCAGCAGGACAATGACTCCAAACATACAGCCAATGTCATTAAAGCAGTTGTATACCCCCAAAACTAATTTTTACTTACAGGCAAGCCTATAATAAGGCTTACCTGTAGGTAAAATGAATATCTCCTAAACCTGTACGGTATAGGACATATTCCACTTGCATGGGAGTGACGTCTTGCGGCTCCGGCCACTCACAGCCCCGGAGCCGCAAACTCGGAAGGAAGCCCAGAGGGAAGATGTCTGCTCCCTCTGCGTGGACCGAGCCGCCTGGTCGGAGCTTTGTTCTGAGGTAAGTATTTCATAATGAGCTAGTATGCAGTGCATACTAGCTCATTATGCTTTTGCCTTACAGGTTTTTTTTTTATGACGGTATACAACCGCTTTAAGAACGATATTCAGCGCAAAGAAGAACAAGGAGTCCTGGAGTTTATGGTTTGACCCCCACAGAGCCCTGATCTTAGCATCATCGAGTCTGTCTGGGATTACATAAAAAGACAGAAAGATTTGAGGCAGCCTACATTCACAGAAGATCTGTGGTTAGTTCTCCAAAATGTTTTTAACAATCTACCTGCCGAGTTACTTCAGAAACTGTGTGCAAGTGTACCTAGAATAATGTATGCTGTTTTGATGCAAAAGGGTGGTCACACCAAATATCGAATTGATTTGGATTTCTCCCCTGTTCATTTACTTTCCATTCTGTTAATTGACAAAAATAAACTATTAATAATTCTATTTCTGGAAGCATTCTTCATTTACAGCATTTTTTCACCTGAATCTAAAACGTTTGCACAGTACTGTGTGTATATATATATATATATATATATATATATATATATATATACTGTATATATATATATATATACAGTATCTCACAAAAGTGAGTACACCCCTCACATTGTTGTAAATATACAATGTAATGAAGTGAGTGCACAGCTTGTATAACAGTGTAAATTTGCTGTCCCCTCAAAATAACTCAACACACAGCCATTAATGTCTAAACCACTGGCAACAAAAGTGAGTACACCCCTAAGTGAAAATGTCTAAATTGGGCCCAGATTGTCAATTTGTGTGGCCACCATTATTTTCCAGCACTGCATTAACCCTCTTGGGCATGGAGTTCGCCAGAGTTTCACAGGTATCTCACAAAAGTGAATACACCCCTCACATTTTTGTAAATATTTTATTCTATCTTTTCATGTGACAACACTGAAGAAATGACACTTTGCTACAATGTAAAGTAGTGAGTGTACAGCCTGTACAAAGGTGTAAATTTGCTGTCCCCTCAAAATAACTAAACACACAGCCATTAATGTCTAAACCCCTGGCAACAAAAGTGAGTATGCCCCTAAGTGAAAATGTCCAAATTGGGCCAAATTAGCCATTTTACCACCCCGGTGTCATGTGACTCATTAGTGTTGCAATGTCTCAGGAGTGAATGGGGAGCAGGTGTGTTAAATTTGGTGTTATCGCTCTTACTCTCTCATACTGGTCACTGAAAGTTCAACATGGCACCTCATGGCAAAGAACTCTCTCAGGATCTGAAAAAAGAATTGTTGCTCTACATAAAGTTGGCCTAGGCTATAAGATTGCCAAGACCCTGAAACGGAGCTGCAGCATGGTGGCCAAGACTATAAAGCGGTTTAACAGGACAGGTTCCACTTAAGAACAGGGCTCGCCATGGTCGACCAAAGGGGTTGAGTGCACATGCTCAGCGTCATATCCAGAGGTTGTCTTTGGGAAATAGACGCATGAGTGCTGCCAGCATTGCTGCAGAGGTTTAAGGGGTGGGGGGTCAGCCTGTCCGTGCTCAGACCATACGCTGCACACTGCATCAAATTGGTCTGCATGGCTGTCGTCCCAGAAGGAAGCCTCTTCTAAAGATGATGCACAAGAAAGCCCACAAACAGTTTGCTGAAGACAAGCAGACTAAGGACATGGATTACTGGAACCATGTCCTGTGGGCTGATGAGACCAAGATAAACTTATTTGGTTCAGATGGTGTCAAGCGTTTGTGGCGGCAACCAGGTGAGGAGTACAAAGACAAGTGTGTCTTGCCTACAGTCAAGCATGGTGGTGGGAGTGTCATGGTCTGGGGCTGCATGAGTGCTGCCGGCACTGGGGAGCTACAGTTCATTGAGGGAACCATGAATGCCAATAAGTACTGTGACATACTGAAGCAGAGCATGATCTCATCCCTTCAGAGACTGGGCCGCAGGGCAGTATTTCAACATGATAAAGACCCCAAACACACCTCCAAGACGACTACTGCCTTGCTGAAGAAGCTGAGGGTAAAGATGATGGTCTGGCCAAGTATGTCTTCAGACCTAAACCCTATTGAGCATCTGTGGAGCATCCTCAAATGGAAGGTGGAGGAGCGCAAGGTCTCTAACATCCACCAGCTCCGTGATGTCATCTAGGAGGAGCGGGAGAGGACTCCAGTGGCAACCTGTGAAGCTCTGGTGAACTCCATGCCCAAGAGGGTTAAAGCAGTGCTGGAAAATTATGGTGGTATTCCCTTTTGTTGCCAGCGGTTTAGACATTAATGGCTGTGTGTTGAGTTATTTTGAGGGGACAGCAAATTTACACTGTTATACAAGCTGTACACTCACTACTTTACACTGTAGCAAAGTGTCATTTCTTCAGTGTTGTCACATGAAAAGATATAATAAAATATTTACAAAAATGTAAGGGGTGTACTCACTTTTGTAAGATACTATATATATGCCTTTCCTCCAAACAGCTGTCTTGGCTTTATACCAATAATCCACTCCCAGTGGTGAACAGGAAGAGAAAATCTCTAACACGAAGAGCACTAGGATATATACAGCTGAAGACAGCAGATATACATGTAAAACTTATGTAGGGAGATTTGTTCCATCCCTGTGTATCAGCTGAGGATGTTCACTTCACTGGGTATAGGAGAGGGTTTACATCCATTTTAAAGAGATGAAGATTTTTCTTTTGTTTGTTCGACTTGCCACATTCGTATAAAAAAAAAAAATCTAAAGTTTTCGATTCGACTGATTCAAAATGTATCTATTCCAACATTTCGAATCGAAAAAATCTGTAAATTCGTAGAAATTTAGAAGAAGACATTAAACAAATTCCGAACACGAATTCCGAATATGAATCCTGAATATGAATTGAACTAATCAACCAAATTTAACTAAATTAAAAACCTAGATTAACAAATTGAAACAATTTTTTTTTCGTCATGCACGTGTCTAGCTCCTGCTGGATTCTGCGTTATACATTCCCTATTAACACCCCCTTTTTTTTGTGGTTGTGGAACGAATCATCTGAGTTTCCATTATTTCTTACAGGGAAATTTGATTTGATACACGAGTGCTTTGGATTACAAGTGTAGCGGTAACCCCCGTAGGGGCTGCTGAGTATTGTGGTCCAGCTGTCACCCTGCCCAGCCCGGCATTCACTTTCCAGACGCTCCAAGACAGTGAACAGTCTGTGAACAGTCTGTGAGCTTGGTTTTTATATTTTATTGAGGGATTTGAACTTGAATGGGGTATAGGAAATAAGGGATGCCCAATGGAATTTTGCAGAACTTGCTGGGACAAACTATACACATTGGTATATACACTCCTTTCTTCCTCCTGCACAACTCTTGCTGCAGAACATCAATCCTCAACTCCTCCAGCACTCTACTTGCTTGAGCTTCCTGGCACAGCTAGCATATGAAAGGTTGGGCCTAGCACTGGCTCAGCTAGGCCTTAGCAATTGCCTTATTACAGGCAGAGATGTTGGGCCCCTATAGTGTAGCGGAAAAGAGAGTTCTGATGCTAGCTGCCCCACTGATGGACTACTGATTCCAGTCAGCCCTCCTTAGGCCCTGCCAGCCCTCCTGGCCATAGCTGCCCGACTCTACTGCCCATGACACCACAGTCCACTCCACTGGCTCTGCACCTATCTCAAACTGTAACCTCCCAGTTCTCTCAGGCGTGCCTCCCCAGTCTTCCTGACTGTGCATGTCACTCATCAGCCCTCCTGGCTGCGACTAGTTGTTCTTCTCCTTGAAGACTTGCCCGGCAATGCTAGCTCCTGCTGCCCTCTTTCGTTCCTCCTTTGCCTTCTGTCCAGAACCTTCACGGTTGCTTGAAGGGCTCTGTCTGCACCCGAGCCCAGGCCCAAGGTCACCCCCCACCAGACTGGGGGGGGCTCCCTCAAAGGCTCCAACAGCCTAGCACTCCATCTTCAAGCTTTAAACAACTCCAACAACTCCTCTCCAGCCAGGCTGCCCCTGAGTATTTAAGGAGGCCTGCCCCCTGTCAATCCAAGTTTGGGATTGGTCAGGGCTCCTCAGAATACCCCAGGAAGTTCCACCTCTCCTCTCCTCCTCTCCTTCTAGCACCTTCCAGAAGGAAGAGGGAGGTCTCAGTGATGCTGCCTGTGAGTCACCAGCTGCTACCCTGAGCCACTCCCAGCCCAGATAAAACAAAACAACTCAAAAACTCAAAAAAATCTTCTAGCCGGGCCTGCCTAAATTTGCCTTCACTGACAACAGTCCTAATGTAGAGGATGCTACGCAAGCATGCTTCCGGAACGAATTATGCTCGCAATCCAAGGTTTTACTGTATATTCAAAAACCATGTGCAAGTGTAACTAGGAGAATTTATACTGGTTTAAAGGAGTTGTTGCATTCTATGCATTAAGGTGAAAAACCTGTACTGGAGCTGCCCCCCAGATCTCACCTTTTACTTACCTGAACCTGATCGTTCCAGCAATGAGCATGAGCCCAGGCTTACCTGCAGGTATAGGCTTACCTGTAGGTAAAAGTAAAAAAATTGGGTAGACAACCACTTTAATGCATTCTATGCATTAAGGTGAAAAACCTCCTGTACTGCAGCTGCCCCCCAGAGCCCCCCTTTTTCTTACCTGAACCTGTTTGTTCCAGCAACGGGGACGAGCACAGCAGCTCCAGCCACTGTCTCTGTCCTCATTGGATAGATTGATAGCAGCAGGAGCCATTGGCTCCTGCTGCTGTCAATCAAATCCAGTGACGCGGGGGGCAGGGCCAAGTCCTGCTGTCTGCGTCAATAGACGCAGCAGCAGGACTCGGGTGCCCCCAGGAAATGTGGCTCTCCATGCGGGCACCCAATGAGGAGGAGGAGCGCCGCCGGGGGACCCCAGAAAAGGAGGATTGAGGCCGCTCTGTGCAAAACCCTTGCATAGAACAAGTAAGTATGACATGTTTGTTATTTAAAAAAAGAACTTTAAGCGGTTAACAACTAACTCGCTTACTGCTGCAGAGTGGCAGCCTAGCGCGAATCGCTGTCTATAAACGGCGATTTGTGCATGTGCGGCTAGCGGGCAAGAGTGCACCCTCATGCCAGACGCACGGTCCCTGAGCAGGGCTGTGGGTCAGGCAGACTCGATGTCTGCTGGTGACCCGCGATCGCCTACTACAGCAGAAAAGTGGGGATCCACCAGTGTAAACACAGCGGTGCCCTGCTATGTCAGGTGGCGTGACAGAGATCTATTGATCCCTGTACCCGGGATCAGTCAAATCCCCAATGCCCCAGGCAGCCCAGCCCCCACACAGTTAGAACATGCCTAGGGAACACAGTTAAATCTTAGAATGCCCCCTGCAGGTTAACCCCTTCCCTGCCAGTGACATTTATACAGTAATCAGTGGATATTTAAAAATCTGATCGCTGTATAAAATGTCAATGGTCCCAAAAAAGTCTCAAAAATGTCCGACATGTCCGCTGCAATATCGCAGTCCCAATAAAAATCGCAGATCCCTACCATTACCAGTAAAAAAAAAAAATAGTAAAAATGTCATAAATTAATTCTCATGGTTTGTAAATGCGGCAAATTTGCACAAATCAATCAATATACGGCAATTGCGATTTTTTTTTTTACCTCAAATATGTAGAAGAATATATATCGGCCAAAACTGATGACTACATTTCTTTTTTCTATATATTTTTTTTGGACATGTATTATAGCAAAAAGTAAAAAATTTTTGTTTGTTTTTTTCAAAATTGTCGCTCTTTGTTTATAGCGGTGATCAGAAGTAACGCAGAGGTGATCAAATACCACAAAAAGAAAGCTCTATTTGTGGGGAAAAAAAGGAAGCCAATTTCGTTTGGGTACAACGTTGCACAACCGTGCAATTGTCAGTTAAAGCGGCGCAGTGCCGAATCGCAAAAAGTGCTCTGGTCCTTTCCGCGGCTGAAGTGGTTAAAGGGGATGTAAGGTGTCAAGGTTTTTCACCTTAAAGCGGTTGTCTACCCATTTAAAAAAAAAAAAAAATTAAAGCCTGCAAGACAATAGCATAATGAGCTAGTATGCACCGCATACTAGCTCATTATGAAATACTTACCTTGAAACGAAGATCCAACCGGGCTGCTCGGTCCGCTCTGAGGGATTGGACATCTTCCCTCGGATCTTGCTTCCGGGTATGCGGCTCCGGCGCTGTGACTGGCTGGAGCCACGAGACGTCACTCTCGCGCATGCACGCGGGACCCGTCTCCCCGGCAAGGGCCAGCCCTATTGCCAGGCCTTTGCCGGAACATACACTGCGAATGTGCCGTAACGCCAAAGCATCTTGGAGAGGGAATATCTCCTAAACCGTACAGGTTTAGGGGATATTCATTTTACCTACAGGTAAGCCTTATTATAGGCTTGCCTGTAGGTAAAAGTACAAAAATTGGGTAGACAACTGCTTTAATGCATTCTATGCATTAAGGTGAAAAACCTCCTGTACTGCAGCTGCCCCCCAGAGCCCCCCTTTTTCTTACCTGAACCTGTTTGTTCCAGCAACGGGGACGAGCACAGCAGCTCCAGCCGCTGTCTCTGTCCTCATTGGATAGATTGATAGCAGCAGGAGCCATTGGCCCCTGTTGCTGTCAATTAAATTCAGTGACCTGGGAGCCATGGGGCGGGGCCGAGCCCTGCTGTTTGTGTCTCCGCAGCAGCAGCAGGACTCGGGAGTGCGCCCGCTTGGGTGCCCCCATGGAATGTGGCTCTCCGTGGGGGCACCTGATGAAGAGGAGGAACCAGGACCCCAGAAAAGGTGAATCGGGGCCACTCTGTGCAAAACCCTTGCACAGAGCAGATAAGTATAACTTTTTTGTTATTTAAAAAAAAAAAAAAAAACCTTTAAATCACTTTAAAGGCAAAGGGTGATCACACCAAATATTGATTTGACTTAGATTTTTTCTTCTGTTCGCTCACTTTGAATTGTGTATATTGACAAAAATAAACATTTAACCACTTGCCGACCACCCGCCGCAGCGTGACGGCAGCAAAGTGGCTCGTTATTGCAAACCACTGTTACCTGGCGGCGGCCGAGCTAACGAGTATTGTGTGCGCATGCGCACCGCCGGAGGCGTGCTCACTGTGTTCCGGGGGGGCCAGGGAGCGGGTAGGTCAAACTCGATTTCTGCTGGCTACCCGCGATGGCTCCCCTGCAGTGAGAGAACGGAAGTCCGTGTATGCAAACATGGATCTCCATTCTGACATAGGGGGGTGGGATGTGATCACAGGCTTCCTGTATATGGGAGCCGTGATCACTCCCCTCCCCCTGCCAGCCCAGCCCCCATACAGTTAGAACACACTGAGGGGACACAGTTAACCCTTAGAGCGCCCCGCCAGGTTAACCCCTTCACTGCTAATGGCATTTCTACAGTAATCAGTGCATTTGTATAGCACTGATCACTGTATAAATGCCAATGGTCCCAAAAAAGTGTCAAAATGGTCCGACATGTCCGCTGCAACATCGCATTTCCACTAAAAATCGCAGATCGACGCCATTACTAGTAAAAAAAATAAAAACCCCAGAAATTAATTGTCATCATTCGTAAATGCGGCAACTTTTGCGCAAACCAATCAATAAACGCCAATTACGATTTTTTTACCAAAAATATGAGGAAGAATATAAATCGGCCAAAACCGATGAAAAAAAAATTTTTTAATATTTTTTTTTGGATTTTAACAAAAACTAAGAAACATTTTTTTTTTGCAAAATTGTCGCTCTATTTTTTGTTTATAGCGGTGATCAGAAATGATGCAGCAATGATCAAATACCACCAAAAGAAAGCTCTATTTGTGGGGGAAAAAAGGACGCCAATTTTGTTTTGGTACAACGTCGCACGACCGCGCAATTGTCAGTTAAAGCGACGCAGTGCCGAATCGCAAAAAGTGCTCTGGTCCTACAGTGGGAACTCCTTCTGGGGTTGTAGTGGTTGAATCACTTTAAAGGCAAAGGGTGATCACACCAAATATTGATTTTTCTTCTGTTTGCTCACTTTGAATTGGGTATATTGACAAAAAGAAACATTTAACCACTTGTCGACCACCCGCCGCAGCGTGACGGTGGCAAAGTGGCTAGTTATCGCAAACCGCCGTCACCTGACGGCGGCCGCGTTAACGAGTATTGTGAATTGAGAATTTGAATTGTGTATATTGACAAAAAGAAACATTTAACCACTTGCCGACCACCCGCCGCAGCGTGATGGCGGCAAAGTGGCTCGTTATCGCAAACAGCCGTCACCTGACGGCGGCCGCGTTAACGAGCTTGGGAATTAATCATTTGAATTGCGTATATTGACAAAAAGAAACATTTAACCACTTGCCGACCACCCGCCGCAACGTGACGGCGGCAAAGTGGCTCGTTATCGCAAACCGCCGTCACCTGACGGCGGCCGCGTTAACGAGTATTGTGAATTGAGAATTTGAATTGTGTATATTGACAAAAAGAAACATTTAACCACTTGCTGACCACTCGCCGCAGCGTGACGGCGGCAAAGTGGCTCGTTATCGCAAACCCCTGACGGCGGCCGCGTTCACGAGTATTGTGAATTGAGAATTGTGTATATTGACAAAAAGAAACATTTAACCACTTGCCGACCACCCGCCGCAGCGTGATGGCGGCAAAGTGGCTCGTTATCGCAAACAGCCGTCACCTGACGGCGGCCGCGTTAACGAGCTTGGGAATTAATCATTTGAATTGCGTATATTGACAAAAAGAAACATTTAACCACTTGCCGACCACCCGCCGCAACGTGACGGCGGCAAAGTGGCTCGTTATCGCAAACCGCCGTCACCTGACGGCGGCCGCGTTAACGAGTATTGTGAATTGAGAATTTGAATTGTGTATATTGACAAAAAGAAACATTTAACCACTTGCTGACCACTCGCCGCAGCGTGACGGCGGCAAAGTGGCTCGTTATCGCAAACCCCTGACGGCGGCCGCGTTCACGAGTATTGTGAATTGAGAATTGTGTATATTGACAAAAAGAAACATTTAAC
>BLSH010534970.1:515456-543211 GCA_018402905.1 Glandirana rugosa
CAATTTACAAAGAAAAACAGTTATATGTGTTAAGAGTTAAGTGTTATGAGCACTTGCGCCGGCGGCAGTCCCCAAACGCTATTGCTCGGTGAAACGGCGGCAGTGCGACGCCGCTCACCAGTCGTTCACCAATTTACAAAGAAAAACAGTTATATGTGTTAAGTTTAAGAGTTAAGTGTTATGAGCAATTGCGCCGGCGGCAGTCCACTGCCGCCAAACGCTATTGCTCGGTGAAACGGCGGCAGTGCAACGCCGCCCACCAGCCGTTCACCAAACGGCGGCAAAGTGGCTCGTTATCGCAAACCCCTGACGGCGGCCGCGTTCACGAGTATTGTGAATTGAGAATTGTGTATATTGACAAAAAGAAACATTTAACCTTTAACCACTTGCCGACCACCCGCCGCAACGTGCTGGCGGCAAAGTGGCTCGTTATCGCAAACCGCCGTCATTTGACCGCGTTCACGAGTATTGTGAATTGAGAATTTGAATTGTGTATATTGACAAAAATAAACATTTAACCACTTGACGACCACCCGCCGCAGCGTGACGGCGGCAAAGTGTCTTATTATCACAAACCGCCGTCACCTGACGGCGGCCGCGTTCACGAGTATTGTGAATTGAGAATTGTGTATATTGACAAAAAGAAACATTTAACCACTTGCCGACCACCCGCCGCAGCGTGACGGCGGCAGAGTGGCTCGTTAGCGCAAACCACCGTCACCTGACGGCGGCCGTGTTCACGAGTATTGTGAATTGAGAATTTGAATTGTGTGTATTGACAAAAAGAAACATTTATGTACAGCATTCCTTCAGCTGATTTGCACAGTACTGTATACATGAATCGTTTTTGTTGTGATTGAGATCTCCAATGACTTTGCAGACATGTGTTCTATATTGATGGGTGGAGATTGGCCTGCATTGATGCCTCTTGGCTGATGGCAAGGCTGAGATGTAGACACACGATCCGGCCAGCAGGTGGCGCTGTTGCGTGTGTTCGTACCGCAGCCTCGCCTCGCCTGCACTGGAGGGTCTTATCTTTGTGAGAAAACAAGAGCGCTCATTGTCGCCAGCCGGAGCCGGAGACTTTGCAGTGAGAGCGGGGAAGCGAGACACAAAACCCCCAAGGCCAGGCTCTCCCCTCGGCCAGCACAGCACACAAGCCGTCGGAGCTGTCCACAGCGGCGGTGGTGCTGAAAGCTAGGGCGGAGGCCTGGGGGAGAGAGCTGGAGGGTCAGCGCACACCGCCCTCCTCCGACCTGTCCCCTGCAAGAACGGAGCCTAACAGGGCGGGCACCCCTGAGCAATCAGGGGACGGATCCCCGAAGACCGTGAAGGTGAAAGGGAAAAGCCCGCCCCCTAAAGGGGGAGATGGGGCTCAGTCCTCCCAGGCAGGGAAGAGCCCCAAAAAACAAAGCGGGGCTTACTGGAAGGAGGGCTGTCTGCAGTCCGAGCTCATGCAGTTCCATCTGAAGAAAGGCCTAGCCGCTGCAGGAGCCAACAAAGAGCCGGACAATGGGCAGCCTGCTGGAGACCAGGAGGGGTGGAGGGCGGCCAGCGGCTTCCAGGAGCTCCAGGATGAGGTGGAGAGACTGAAGGAGGAGAATGAGAGTCTGAAGGTGAGGGTGGCTGCCATTGTCTGTGCATGCGGTGATGTCATGGGGGAGCCAGGCCTGGCTGTCAGCTGCCAGACATACCCTTGGCTCTCATGTCTGCTGCATTCATCTCACTGCAGTGTCTCATCATCACCAGTGCTGCCTCGCTCAGCACACCACCACATCATGCCAGCTTAGTTAGATCTCTCTCTCTAAGATCAGCATTGCTTCCTACTTATATATGTCACTCATTGCTTTCTTCCTTCTCTCACCCCCCAACCCCTTTAACTCCTCCATGTTCCTGCAAGTAGACTGAAATAGACGAGATGAGGACAGAGATGGACGAGATGAGGGATACTTTCTTCGAAGAGGACGCTTGTCAGCTGCAGGAAATGCGCCACGAGCTGGAAAGGGCCAACAAGAACTGCAGGATCTTGCAATACCGCCTCCGGAAGGCAGAGCGCAAGAGGCTCCGCTATGCCCAGACCGGGGAGATCGACGGCGAGCTTTTACGGAGCTTGGAGCAGGACTTAAAGGTGAGCGTGTCTGTAGAAAGGCTGGTTGAAAGAGGAGTATGGGTTTGGGCTTTTTTAATATATTAAAGCGGTTGTCTACAAAAGGGAAAAAAAAAACCAATAACCTGCAAGGCAAAGGCATAATGAGCTAGTATGCACCGCATACTAGCCCATTATGAAATACTCACTTTAGAACGAAGCTCCCGCAGGGCTGCCCGGTCGCTGCAGAGGGAGTGGACATCTTCACAGTGTGGCTTCTTCCGGGTTTGCGGCTCCGACCACTCACAGCGCACACTGGAGCCCGTCTTTCCAGCAGGGTCTGGCGCTATGTGCCTGGCCTTCGCCGGGACATCACTGCGCGTGCGCCATGACGTCAGCGGCTGCATTTCAAGTGGAATATCTCCTAAACCGTACAGGTTTAAGAGATATCCATTTTACCTACAGCTAAGCTTTATTATAAGCTTACCTGTAGGTAAACAACACTTTTTTGGGTAGACAACTGCTTTAAGGTGATTGTAAAGCTTATTTTTTTTTTTAAATAGCAAACATGTCATACTTACCTCCTCTGTGCAAGGGTTTTGCACAGAGGGGCCCTGATCCTCCTTTTCTGGGGTCCCTCGCCTGCGCTCCTGGCTCCTCCTCCTCATTGAGCGCCACCACAGAGAGTCACTTTCCATGGGGGTGCTCATGTGGGTGTGCTCCCGAGTCCTGCTGTTGTGCCCATTGACACAGACAGCAGGACTCGGCCCATCCCCCCCAGCTCCCATGTCACTGGATTTTTTTTTCTTTTAAACTAGTTTATTGTTAATGTTCATTACATCGCATGAGCATGTCACTGGATTTTATTGACAGCAGCGGGAGCCAATGGCTTCCGCTGCTATCAATCTGTCCAATGAGGACCCGAGACAGCGGCTCGTCACTGGAACGATCGGGTTCAGGTAAGGAAAAGGGGGGGGGGGCTGCTGCAGCCTCCCACAGTACACAGAACATGGAAATGCAAATATTGTAGTAAATATAAACTGCTAAATACCTTTTATCATCAGCAGTATGTAGCAGTCTTGTGACTCCTATCAATGTCCAGCCGAGCACTGGTTCAAACTTGTAGAAGGACCCTTGACCCTCTGTATGGACAGTGCTGATTGGCCCTGTGCTGATCACATTCACCCTCCGAAAAAAAAAAATCTCTAGCAATGCACACCAAACTGAGCATGTGCAGAGCGTCCTCAAGGCTCTTTTCTATCAGGATTTGTATTGCGGACTGTGGAAGAAGGGGAGGATAATTGAAGACAGGATCAAATAGCCTTTTTACACAATGCAAAGGATTGACCCCTTAGGTTCCACAGTGTGTATAACAAGCATGCTTTACTGCATATACAGACTGATTTTACTGTTGTGGGTTTAGTAACACTTTATTGAAGCTTGGCAAATGCCCTGTGTGTGTTGATTTTCAGTTTTTTTTTAAGGGGCCTAGAAGTACACTAGTTCAGTAGTACCCCCACTCAGTAGATCCCCAGCTCATTGGTACCCTCGTTCAACAGATCCCCTGCCCAGTAGTATCCCCAGCTCTAGTGATGCCCCACTCAGTAGTACCCCCGGCTCTGCTGATGATCCAATCAGTAGTACCCCCAGCTCTGCTGATGCCCCACTCAGTAGTACCCTCAGCTCTGCTGATGCCCCACTCCATAGTACCCCCAGCTTTGCTTATTCCCCGCTCAGTAGTCCCAGCCAGGGCCATGGTTACCATTGGCCCTTCTGTATGGGGTCCAGGCCAACAGGGGGGCCCAGGCACCTGGGTGAAACAGATGTGGGCAGGAAGGGTGATTGGCACAGCGAGGGGTCAATTACTGTTACCAATGCCCTGTATGGTCCTCTCTGCAGCAGCTGAAAGCTGGATTCATTTCATCTGCTTCCTTCTGGCTTCCAGCTGCTGCAGAGAGAGCCATACAGGAGATTGTTTCTAGGAATTGTCCCCCCGCCACCCCGAACACCCATCCTGTGCACCCTACATTTCCCCCTGCTTCCCTGTGTGCCAACCCCTGCAGTAAAGCCCACTTCCTTCCTCTACTTCACACCGGCAGCTGCAAACACACAATAGGATCATTGAAGAGTAGGGGGAAGTGTCCGGTAAATATGTCACGTTTACCAGCCCCTTCTATTCCTGAATGAACACAATGAGTGACCAGTACCGATCACTCACTGTATTAATTCATAATTGAAGCATAGTAAACTGTGTTTATTTGGGGGGTGGGATGTCAGGTAGGATGTATGGGACCCTGTGGTCTCTAACAGCAGCCCTGCCCCCAGCTCTGCTGATCCCCCCCTCAGTAGTAAACTCCAGCTCCTGCTCTGGTTTGCGGATCCCCCTCTCTCTCTGGCCTCTGCCCACTCCCTGCTACATTGATCCCACGTTGCACACTACGTGTGACATTACTAGTTTCTCCTGCTCTGGTCCCCCAGCTCTGCTGATCCTCTGCCACTCAGTCCTGTCTCTCTGGTCCCTGCTCACCTTCCACTATAGCATTTCTATTTGATAATTCTAGTGAAATAAATTTATGGGATTTTTATGGTGCCAACCACAACAAACAGCAGTATTTATATAAAATATATTTTAATAATGAATACATTTTAAAATTGAAGGAAGAGATCGTCCTGAGTGATAATACACAGCAACATTACCACATTGCAAAAATCAAGTTTTATACACAAACAGCGGAACTTTGTTTAGAAGCCTGTGAGTTCTACATGTTTCATCAAGAGCTTCATCAGGAACTGTTAGGCGTACAAAGATTCTAAACAGATACAAAGAGACAAGTTAATAGTACAAAAATATCATAAACATGTCTACAATGAAATAACAATAAAGTTAATTCATTATTAAGATTCTCTAATGAAATGATATTCATACAAAGATAGCATGTATATACGCCACTGAAATAAGCTAGGGAAATTGATCCAAAGGATACATTTATTAATTCTTATTACTTACCTGTTGTTTAGTAGTAATGAAGAAACTTCCTGCTATGATGGTCAGTGGATATAGGGGGGCAGGGATCAAGAAGGCAAGACTGCAGAGTGGATCAACCAAAAATAGAGAGAGTATTGTGTAGAGTTCCTCACCATTATCCTTGAAATGGTGGCTGGCAATCTGCCACACACAAAATGACCCTATAGGTAAGGTTCACCAAAACCCAATATACAAGCAAAAACATGCATAAAGTATACGGGCACAGTGAAGCCAAAATTAGTAGCCATAAAAATACTTGATGAGAATAAGACAAACACAAATTGATGCTTAAAAAAGGGGGAATACAAGAGCCTAATAAGTGATGGGACAACAATGAGAGGCGGAAAGTATATATGCAAGACCAATAGACATACCTGAAATGGCAATAATAGACTTCAAGCTCCAAAATAATCTGCTGATTTAATGGAATTATGGGAGGAGGGTAATACTAATGGCTCTTCGCCATCTCCCCCGGGAACCACTTCCTCTAACCTTGAGGATCCTGGGGGGGCTCGAGACGACTCCATCTGTTTCCCTCCATTACATACATTTCAACCTAAATGCAAGGCCTTCCCATTACTACAAGGCAATCCCAATATTTGGGCTTTCACCCAACAAGTGGTTAAAGAAATTGAGTCTACCAATTGGTATTTGAACAAACCTTCCAATCTTTTGAGATTCCAGATGGAAGCAATAACGTCTTTGCATAAAAATCCCCATATAGTTATTAAGCCTTCAGACAAAGGCGGAAATATTGTTGTGATGAACTGTGGGCAGTATGAAGCCATGGTGTATCAAATTCTTAAAAATAAGGAATGGTATAAACGAGTCCCCAAGTCATTTGTAGATACCACCCAAAAGAAATTCCAGAACCTAATAGCTAGGGCCTACAACAAAGGAATAATAGACAAACCCACTTGGGAGTTTCTTAATGTCCTGCACCCCAGGATTCCCACACTATATGCACTGCCGAAGGTCCACAAAAATCTGGCCAGACCTCCGGGGAGGCCTATAGTGTCGGGAAACAGATGTCTCACAGAACCGGCCAGTCAACTGGTTGATAGCTATTTACGCCCCCATGTTCTGACACTTCCCTTCCATGTACAGGACTTCAGATCAGATTTACTTAGAGCCATAAATAGTATCATCATTCCTGCAAATGCTTGGTTGGTAGCTGTCGACGTAGAGGCCCTCTACAGCTCCATCCCCCATTCCCTAGGGGTTGGGGTTGTGGAGGGTTTAATTTCTCGAAGAAATACGTTGGCAGAGCCATATAATAAATTTTAAAAATAGATATCAGAATCTCCATATCACTGACCATCTTGGATAACAATCGGCAGTTTATTTTGGAGCTTGAAGTATAGTCTATTATTGCCATTTCAAGTATGTCTATTGGTCTTGCATATATACATCCCCCCTCTCATTGTTGTCCCATCACTATTAGGGTCTTGTATTCCCCTTTTTCAAGCATCAATTTGTGTTTTGTCTTATTCTCATCAAGTATTTTATGGCTACTAATTTTGGCTTCACTGTGTCCGTATACTTTATGCATGTTTTTACTTGTATATTAGGTTTTGGTGAACCTTACCTATAGAGCCATTTTGTGTGTGACAGATTGCCAGCCATTATTTCAAGGATAATGGCGAGGGACTCTACACAATACTCTCTCTCTTTTTGGTTGATCCACTCTGCAGTCTTGCCTTCTTTACCCCTGTCCCCCTATGTGGGGAGTCCACTGACCATCATAGCAGGGAGTTTCTTCATTACTACTAAACAACAGGCAATTAATAAGAATTAATAAATGTATACTTTGGATCAATTTCCCTAGGTTATTTTCAGTGCTATATATTCATGCTATCTGTGTATGAATAACATTTCATTAGAGAATCTTAATAATGAATTAACGTTGTTGTTATTTCATTGCAGACATTTTTATGATATTTTTATACTATTAACTGTCTCTTTGTATTTGTTTAGAATCTTTGTACACCTAACAGTTCCTGATGAAGCTCTTGGCGAAACATGTAGAACTCACAGGCATCTAAACAAAGTTCCGCTGTTCGTGTATAAAACTTGATTTTTGCAATGTGGTAATGTTGCTGTGTATTATCACTCAGGAAGATCTCTTCCTTGAATTTTAAAATGTATCCATTAATAAAATATATTTTTATATTAATACTGTTGCTTGTTGTGGTTGGCACCATAAAATTCCCATACATTTCTTTCATTAGAATTATCAAACATTTCTTAAAGGGATGAAGGTGCCTTTGACCGTCTGAATAGGCGCCATAACTTTCTATATAGCATGTTGTACACCACGTGTGCAGTCTGCTAGTTCCTCTGCTCAAGTCTGGACCCCACTAACCTTCCTGCTGCTCTTCCATCCTGCGAACCAGATGTGACGTCTGCACCAGACACTCCCAGAATATATACATGAACTGGAAGTGACTGCTGATGGTGTCCTTCTGGTTCACTTGTTGGTTTCCCAGTGCATACTGGGATATTGCATACCTGCAATACCTCCAAAACAAGGCAAAGCTAAAGCTGAATAAAAGCCTATCAAAAGCGACAAGTGCTGTAAGCGAGCTTTGTCATAAACTTCTATGGAGTCTTTGGAGACAATTTGAAGCGCCAAGAAAGCGACATGGGGTATTATTTTTGAAGCAAAGCAAAGCAAACACAATGTGTAAACAGGACTGTAAGCTTAACATTTTATTTAATTACAGGTGCTTTGATTGGCATTCAGTGTGCTTCATAAAAGCGGGCCCAATGCCACATTTTGAAGCAAGTGTAAACTAGCCCTTACAATAAGTGTGCTTATGTCAGCTCTCAAATTGTCAAGACATCAAATGACTGGTGCCAAGCTGATCAAATGTGCAGCAACATGGCAACTGCAGGTCAGGCTAAGATGACAGCTTCTTTGGCTGTAAAGAATAGGAGGACGTAGTTCCACTTCATTAGATGTGATGACTGCATCAGTTTTCTTTTCTTTCGCCTTTTTCCCTCTGTTTCCACCTGGTGATCTGGCCAGTAAAACACCTTCTGTATTAGTGAGACACAATGCTGGAGGAATGAACAGATGAGGCACAGCAGACAGCAGCATTGTCAGTCTAGGGGGAGGGTAGTGTTAAATGTATTAGCGGACTTAGCACCACTAACAAATTGAAGTCAAACTCCAGCTCACGCTTTATAATCAGTTACAGCAAACATGTTTTCCTTTAGGGATAAAGGTTTTGGATGAATAAATAAAAGCTGATCATTTTAATCACCCCTGCCAGTGTTAAGTGGTTTGTCTCATCCATGAAAACTGATAAATTGTACTGGAGCACTTGTGCTTTTTGAAAAATAACAGACTTGCTGGCTGGTCTACCAGATGAAAATAGAAGAAAAAATAAACGAGGAAAGAAAGCCTAAGGCCTCATACACACGGACGTTTTTTGACGCCGGCGTTTTCTGGCGTTTCTTGCAGCTCTCCATGTTAGTCAATGGCCCCATAAAAACGCCGACGTTTTTGAGCTGTAGATGGCGTCGGCGTTAGTGAGCTGAAACTAGAACCCACAGTCTGTGCGTTCTGAGGCTGTAACGTTTTGGCATTTTTTGACGCCGACGCCACAAAACGCCACCTAATATTATACCGGCGTTTTTTGATGCCGACGTTTTTAGGTTGAAAATAGCAGAGGGATGATTTTTTTAAAAAAACGCCTATTGACGCCGACGCTCACTAACGCTCAAAAACGCCGATGCATAACGCCGAAAAACGCCGACTTTTTTTCCTTGACATCGGGCCCGACGTTTTGTTTATTTTTTTAGAAACGTCCGTGTGTATGAGGCCTAAAAAGGAAACTAATGCAGCCTTCACATCTAAGAGTTGGTAAGCTGCAACATAATAAATGTTTGCTTCTGGGTTTAATATTGCTTTAAGGGTTATTACATACTACACTTGATTTCAGATCAAATGTTTGACTACATAGGTGGGAGATTTTAGAACATGGAGATAATCTATGAAAGTTGGAGGTAAGAAAAGTGATGGTATTGCCAGTAGCAGCAATTCAAATCTCTTACAATACATTTAGTCAAATTCTGGTTGTTTGTGAACTGCTATTGACAAACATCCTATTTTGGTTTAATCTATCTTATTTACATTTGTCTTCATATTGACTAGCACATAAAGCACAGTGGCCTAGTGGTTAGTTCTTCTGCCTTGCAGCAATGGGTTCCTCAGTTCGACTACTGGCCAGGCTGCTACCTGCATGGAGTTTGCATCTTCTCCCCATGCTTTGCTTGGGTTTCCTGGGTTTTCCTTGGGTTTCCAAAGACATGCTGGTTCCTGTCTAAAATTGACCCTTGTATTATATTTTGCAGAGTGCACCCCAAGATGTCAGTCTTCACAGCAGATTAAGCAATTTGAGTCCCTAGGGAGAAAAGCACAATAAAATGAAATTTATAAATTAAAATATTTATTGTATTGTAAAATTGGAGGTACTTAAAGTAATATTAAACCCTCAGTTCTTAAGCACTTTTAGCAGCTAATATAATCACTTACTGAGCATTCAGCTTCATTCTTTTAATCCTTACCTATGTTCCGGTTTAAGCTGGTGCCATGGTCACTTCCTTAGGTTTCTTTTATTAGGGTGGCTTCTTTCTCTTACAGTGTTCTTTTGAGCCACCCCCCTTGCATGCAGGAACTATAGCTGTGTCTCCTCGCACTGTGTGCATTAATAGAAACACACCGCCCTGTAGCCTAGGTTGCCAAGGCACTCTCCCCTCCCCCTTTCCTTCTTCAAGTTAACAGAATGGCTGGAGACTGCACTGTCCACTGTTAACTCTTACCTGTGAAAAGTGGAAGTTCAGGGAAGTAAGAAGGAGCCAGCAGCATTGAAAGTTGTAAATTACAGGAGCTGGGATAAGAAATTATGCAAAGAGTTTACCGGAGAAAGTTTATTTTATTGTCCTCAATGTGTAGACCTAAAAAACACTGAGGGATTAATACTACTTTAATGAAACCTGCACTGAGAAAAATATACATGCTGCCTTTGCTTACCTCTGAAATTGGTAGTTCCCTGCATTTATGCTTATCTTTAAGACCTCATACACACGGACGTTTTTTGACGCCGGCGTTTTTTGCAGCTCTCCATGTTAGTCAATGGCCCCATAAAAACGCCAACGTTTTTGAGCTGTAGATGGCGTCGGCATTGGTGAGCTGAAACTAGAAACCACGGCCAACGTGTTCTGAGGCTGTAACATTTTGGCGTTTGACGCCGACGCCGCAAAAGCTCACTAACCCCAACTGACGGCGTACCAGCGTTTTTTGACGCCAACGTTTTTAGGTTGAAAAATAGCAGAGGGATGATTTTTTTTTTTAAAAACGCCTATTGACGCCGACGCTCACTAACGCCGATGCATAACGCCGAAAAACGCAGATTTTTTTTTTCCTTGAGGTCGGGCCCAAAGTTTGGTTTATTTTTTAAGAAACGTCCGTGTGTATGAGGCCTAAGACAAATTAGGAATGAGTTTGCAGATCAGGAGTTCTAATTTCACCTGCTGCATGTCTCAAAGTGTGGACGCCACAGGCAGCCAGGAAACTATGGTGGACTATGCATTTTCTCTTAGTACAGGCTTTTAATAAAGGATAAGTTCACCTTCTGGAGCATGTGACACATTACACCCATATTTAGGATGTAACGTGTAACATGCTCCAGTACATGTCCCCCTCCACCATGACAGCGGGCAGGGGATCCTCTCTCCGTACCCGCAGTCACACTTTGAAAACAGTGAGGAGCCCACACAGCTGCATCATTCATTCACAGGAATCTGTAAATGAGAGAACTAAGAGTCCCGTCTGCCACCATGGCAGATGGCTTGTAGTTCTGAATTAACTATGAAGAGTGCTGATGAGTGCATTTGTAGTTCATTCCTAAGCCCTGCAGCTTTCGAACTGAAAGCCTATACAGAGGTATGGGCTGAAAGCTGCTGGGCTTGTTTGCAGAGGCCTGACATTGCAGCTGTGAATCACTTATCGTGGGTGCATTGCTCTGCAGGCTCCTGTAGGAAAATAATAAATGCATGTTTTTTTCCAAAGGGGTACTTAGCCTTTAAAATCCAATGCATTTGGTGATGCAGGGAGAGATGTAAACAGTTCTGGCACAAACAAATGCTTGTGTGCACCTCACGCTGCATTCCCACCTGAGCGTTTCTTTTTCAGGCATTTTTAAGGGCGTATTTCTGGCGTTTTTACAGTGTTTTTTTTAGGCGTTTGGAGCCAGGCAACATCTGCATACAGTGGTCCTCCTCTTCCTGGTTTTGTGGGTAGTGTTGGTGTGTTTAGTTTCCATGTGCTCCTTGTGTGCTCTCCGTCTTCTGGAAGATGTCTGCCAAGAATGGTTTCCTTGCATGTGCAGCAGCTGCACTACTGATTCTGGAGGAAGAAGAGCAAGAAAAAAAGCGCAGATACTGGGTCCATCATGTTACTGCCAATAGAGAACAGCATGGCCAGTTCTGGGCAATGTACAGTGATCTCCGAGTGCATGAAGAGAAATTCTTTGAGTACACACAGACGTCTGTAAAAAGGTAGGTTCATCTCCTCAACCATGCAAATCTAACAATCCTAACAACGTGTTATAGATTATTTACCTACTAAGGAAATCTTGTATCCTACAGTTTCGATGATTGCTTGGGTTACTCTCTGCACATCTGCAGAGAGAAGACACCTATCTTCGGAACCATATTCCACCGGCAGAAAGGCTCATCATCACACTGAGGTAAGCAACAACAACCCACCACGCATCCACACTCATCAAACCCTCTCCCCAATCTCCCATCTCCCACTCCCTACCCCTCTCTTCACCTTATTTCACTTTTGGAAACCTGTTACATGTTCCACCAGATTTTGGAACATGCAACACGTTCCCCATGCTGCATCTGCTGCCCACTCCCCTCGGCAGCCATATGGGGAAAATTTCCCTGTACTAGCTGACACTTGTTGAAAGGAGTGCGGCTGTACGTGACCATGTCATTCACACACAGCTCCGTGTGTCGCCCGGACCAGTGGTAATGAACTGGAGCATTGTGGTAGGTCCTCCTGTCAGTAGTGTAGGCTTACCCATATGTACGGGTAAGCCGATACACTGGCAGTATGCCAGAGATGTGCATGGCATCAGTGCTCTTCTGATCGCTATGCAATGTAGGCTCCTGCATGCAACCAAAAATAATAGATGCCCTTTTTTTTTTGACCTTGACAAAAAAGATACTTTTCTTAATATCATAAACCCCAAACCTCCTCCCCTGCAACCCCAACCTCCTACTACCAACCCCCACCCCTCTCTTCCCTACCCACTATGAAGAAGAGACACATATACACAGAAGTTGCTTAAAGTGCACTTGTAGTGCACACATTTATTTTTTGGTAACTGTATGCTTTATTTAAATATAACAAAAAAATAACAATAGAGTCACCTCCCTTCTCTCCATCCAGATGAGAATGGGCAGACTTGGAGAAAGGCAACAGTAAATTGAATAACTATTTTAATTAAAAACAAGGTGTGCAGAATACTATCTTTTATTGCACAACATATTTTACCAAAGGCAACACCATCAATAGGACCACATGGATGTGTGGCACCAGGGTGAGTATCACCTCCTGTCTCTCCCTCTAGCCAGAGGAGAACTGGCAGAAAAAGTAACTAGAATATCCATTTTAATTAGAACCAAGGTGTGCAGAATACTATCTTTTATTGTACAACGTATTGTACCTGAGGCACATCTATTGAAGTTGTTGAGAGTGGCAACCTCTACCTGGACCGGGCCTAGGCAGAGGTTACAACTCTCAACACCATCAATAGATCTTCCTTAGGTACAATATGTTGTGAGTTAACAGATGATATTCTGCATACCTTGGTTCTAATTAAAATCGTTATTCAAGTTAATGTTGCTCTAGAAATTCTCCTCTGGCTAGAGGGAGAGAAAGGAGGTGATCCCTGGTACCGCACATCCATGTGGTACTATGGTTGGTGTTCACAGGGGCAACCACTCAGAGTTGGCCATTATCAAACTACCAGTAGGACCACCCGGATGTTTGGTAATAGGGATTTCCATCTCTCTCTCTGTTGAGCGGGAGGAGAATGGGCTTCAGCAGCAGAAGACCATACAGGGTTCCACTCCTAAAGGCATGGAAACAATAATAAAAAAAAAAGAACCTGCAGATTCTCAAATCTGCGTGGTGAGGATATTGGGCAATGCATTTCATCATTCATTCCTGTGGCCAATGCAGTGGAAGGAGCAGGAAAGGAGGATATAGTCGGTGGACAAGGAAAAGAATCAGAGGGAGTAATGGATGATGACTGTTTGTAATTATGCATGTACATGGAATTTTGCAATGGATGTGTGGACGTAGATGATGGAGAGGGATGCGTGCAAGTAGATGAATGTGTGGAAGTCGGTTGAATGGCATGTATGGCAGACTATTGGAATGAATCAATGGAACTTGATAGGTGGGGGGTATCCTGGGAACATGAGGGAACTGTATCGGTGGAATAATGGTCTTAATGGTATGAGGATGGAGGAGGGGGGTAAGAGCTGGGTGGGCAATTAGTGTAGGGAGCAGGTGTTGGTGTTGTGTATGATGATAATGGAGCATGGTGATGAGGTGTAGGATACGGAAAACTTGTATTGTAATGGCTTCTGGATGTGAAAAGTGGGAGTTGTGAGGGTGTGGTTTTGGGAATGAAAGATGAAATGGTGGTGAGTATTGCTGCACACATTTCTACCTGGTTAGATTGGGTGACTTGCATTACAAAGTCGTTCAAGCTTTTCAGAAATAAAATGCTTGGGCTATCCTCAATTTTTTTGAGAAGTCATCCATTAGGTCAACCAGCCGGTTAAATCTGTCCTGTGCCCTGCCTTGAGTGGGCCTTGACAATAAACAAAAAAGATACATATTTGGGGGGAACACCCTACCAAACGCATGGTGCTGCTTGTAAGACCGATAGACAAAAAAATGCGCACACATTATACATACTCCTGCCAGGCTGTTTAAAAGCATCTAAACGTATATAGCAAAAATACGGGGGTTTGGTCACACTGAATGGCCATGAATTGCTTAAGCCCACTGACTGCTGCAAAGTACCCCGTTTTACCAGTGAGTTCCTACACTAACCTTAGAGTGAATGATCCTATCACTTAAACCATGGAAGCAAACGCTTTTCTTTATGGGAGACCAGAGGACTCATCCCATGGGTCAGGTGGACACTGATTGGGATAATTAAGGAGGATGAGGTTCACCAGCCCAAAAGGTCTGGTCAGGACCTCAACATACAAAAAGATACATATTTGGGGGGGAACACCCTACCAAACGCATGGTGCTGCTTGTAAGACCAATAGACAAAAAAATGCATATTGCAGCGCACACATGATACTTACTCCTGCCAGGCTGTTTAACCACTTCAGCCCCAGAAGGATTTCCAGATTTAGGACCGGAGCCCTTTTTGCGATTCGGCGCTGCGTCGCTTTAACTGAAAATTGCGCGGTCGTGCGACGTTGTACCCAAACGAAATTTGTGTCCTTTTTTTCCCACAAACAGAGCTTTCTTTTGGTGGTATTTGATCCCCTCTGCGTCATTTCTGATCGCCGCTATAAACAAAAGAAGAGCGACAATTTTGCAAAAAAACACAAATTTCTTACTTTTTGCTAACATACAAATCCAAAAAAAAAATATAAAAAAACATTTTTTTTCATCAGTTTTGGCCGATTTATATTCTTCCTCATATTTGTGATTAAAAAAATCGCAATCGGCGTTCATTGATTGGTTTGCGCAAAAGTGGTCGCGTTTATGGATGATGAGAATTCATTTTTGGGGTTTTTATTTATTTATTTTTTTTTACTAGTAATGGCGGCGATCTGCGATTTTTAGCGGTACTGCGATATTTCAGCGGACATGTCGGACCATTTTGACACTTTTTTGGGACCATTGGCATTTATACAGCGATCAGTGCTATAAAAATGCACTGATTACTGTGTAAATGCCATTGGCAGTGAAGGGGTTAACCTGCAGGGGGCACTCTAAGGGTTAACAGTGTTCCCTGGGCGTGTTCTAACTGTGTGGGGACTGCCCTAGCTGGGGAAGGGAAGTGGTCACAGCCTCTACGTACAGGAAGGCTGTGATCACAGCCCTTCCCCCTTCACAGAACGGAGGTCCGTGTTTACATACACGGACCTCCGTTCCTTCGCTCCGGGGGGGGCCATCGCGGGTAGCCGGCGGCAATCGAAGCCGCCGCACCCGCTCCCTGGCCCTCCCCGAACACAGTGAGCGCGCGGGCGCGCCTCCGGCGGCGCGCGCTCACTAGGCTCGTGAGCGCGGCCGCCGTCATATGACGGCGATTTGCTCTCACCAGCCACCTTGCCGCCGTCAGATGCCGATCGGCGGTCAGCAAGGGGTTAAAAGCATCTAAACGTATATAGCAAAAATGCAAAAATACGGGGGTTTGGTCACACTGAATGGCCATGAAGTGCTTAAGTCCACTGACTGCTGCAGAGTACCCGTTTTACCAGTCAGTCAGTGGGCTTAAGCACTTCATGGCCATTCAGTGTGACCAAACCCCTATATTTTTGCTATATACTTTTAGATGCTTTTAAACAGCCTGGCAGGGGTAAGTATTATGTGTGCGCTGTAATATGCATTTTTTTGTCTATTGGTTTTAACAAGCAGCACCATGCGTTTGGTATGTTGAGGTCCTGACCAGACCTTTTGGGCTAGTGAACCCCATCCTCCTTAATTACCCCCAATCAGTGTCCACCTGACCCACTGGTAAAACGGGGTACTTTGCAGCAGTCAGTGGGCTTAAGCAATTCTTGGCCATTCAGTGTGACCAAACTCCCGTATTTTTGCTATATACGTTTAGATGCTTTTAAACAGCATGGCAGTATCATGTGTGCGCTGTAATATGTATTTTTTTTGACAATGAAGGACACACCATTACAGCTGTAGGGGTGACCACTTCATCCTGTGGGGTGAGCACTTCAGCCAGTGGGGTGACCACTTCTGACCGGGGGGTCATATTTTCCAAAAAAGATATACAGTGGGGCAAAAAAGTATTTAGTCAGCCACCAGTTGTGCAAGTTCTCCCACTTAAAAAGATGAGAGAGGCCTGTAATATTCATCATAGGTACACTTCAATTATGAGAGACAGAATGATATAAAAAATCCAGAAAATCACTGATTTTTAAAGAATTTATTAGCAAATTATGGTGGAAAATAAGTATTTGGTCACCTACAAAAAAGCAAGATTTCTGGCTCTCACAGAACTGTAACTACTTCTTTAAGAGGCTCCTTTGTCCTCCACTCCTTACCTGTATTAATGGCACCTGTTTAAACTCGTTATCAGTATAAAAGACACCTGTCCACAACCTCAAACAGTCAGACTCCAAACTCCACTATGGCCAAGACCAAAGAGCTGTCAAAGGACACCAGAAACAAAATTGTAGACCTGCACCAGGCCGGGAAGACTGAATCTGTAATAGGTAAGCAGCTTGGTGTGAAGAAATCAACTGTGGGAGCAATTATTAGAAAATGGAAGACATACAAGACCACTAATAATCTCCCTTGATCTGGGGCTTCACACAAGATCTTACCCCGTGGGGTCAAAATGATCACAAGAACGGTGAGCAAAAATCTCAGAACCAGACGGGGGAACCTAGTGAATGACCTGCAGAGACCTGGGACCAAAGTAACAAAGGCTACCATCAGTAACACACTACGCCGCCAGGGACTCAAATCCTGCAGTGCCAGACGTATCCCCCAGCTTAAGCCAGTACATGGCCCATCTGAAGTTTGCTAGAGAGCATTTGGATGATCCAGAAGAGGATTGGGAGAATGTCATATGGTCAGATGAAACCAAAATAGAACTTTTTGGTAAAAACTCAACCTTGAGTGTTTGGAGGAGTAAGAATGCTGAGTTGCATCCAAAGAACACCATACCTACTGTGAAGCATGGGGGTGGAAACATCATGCTTTGGGGCTGTTTTTCTGCAAAGGGACCAGGACGACTGATCCGTGTAAAGGAAAGAATGAATGGGGCCATGTATCGTGAGATTTTGAGTAAAAACCTCCTTCCATCAGCAAGGGCATTGAACATGAAACGTGGCTGGGTCTTTCAGCATGACAATGATCCCAAACACACCGCATTTCAAGGTCCTGGAGTGGCCTAGTGGCCTGGCCAGTCTCCAGATCTCAACCCCATAGAAAATCTTTGGAAGGAGTTGAAAATCTGTGTTGCCCAGCGACAGCCCCAAAACATCACTGCTCTAGAGGAGATCTGCATGAAGGAATGGGCCAAACTACCAGCAACAGTGTGTAAAAACCTTGTGGAGACTTACAGAAACCCTTTGGCCTCTGTCATTGCCAGCAAAGGGTATATAACAAAGTATTGAGATGAACTTTTGTTATTGACCAAATGCTCTCTAGCAAACTTCAGCCCGGACATGTACTGGCTTAAGCAGGGGGATATGTCTGGCACTGCAGGATTTGAGTCCCTGGCGGCGTAGTGTGTTACTGATGGAAGCCTTTGTTACTTTGGTCCCAGGTCTCTGCAGGTCATTCACTAGGTTCCCCCGTGTGGTTCTGAGATTTTTGCTCACCGTTCTTGTGATCATTTTGACTCCACGCGGTGAGATCTTGCGTGGAGCCCCAGATCAAGGGAGATTATTAGTGGTCTTGTATGTCTTCCATTTTCTAATAATTGCTCCCACAGTTGATTTCTTCACACCAAGCTGCTTACTTATTGCAGATTCAGTCTTCCCGGCCTGGTGCAGGTCTACAATTTTGTTTCTAGTGTCCTTTGACAGCTCTTTGGTCTTGGCCATAGTGGAGTTTGGAGTCTGACTGTTTGAGGCTGTGGACAGGTGTCTTTTATACTGATAACGAGTTCAAACAGGTGTCATTAATACAGGTAACGAGTGGAGGACAAAGGACCCTCATAAGGGCTCTTTTACACATACGGTCCGTTTGGGTCCGCCTGTCAGTGTTTCAGGCAGACCCAAACGGATGCTGCATTGCTCTCTATGGAGCGACGGATGTCAGCGGTGACATGTCCGCTGACACCCGATCCGCTCTGATCCGCCAGAAACAGACGGATGGAAGCCCTATTTTCCATCCGCCTGGTGGATTGGATCGGATGAGCACGGACAGACGGTCCATGCTCATCCGATTCTCCATAGAGGAGAATGGAGCTCTGACAGGTCAGTCTCTGCACAGAGTGCAGAGACTGTCCTGTCATCCGTCGGCTCAGCGGGGATAAAAGGACGGATCCCCGCTGAGCAGCGGAGCCCCTCAAAACGGGCTCCGCATGTGTGAAAGGACCCTAAAGAAGAAGTTACAGGTCTGTGAGAGCCAGAAATCTTGCTTTTTTCTAGGTGACCAAATACTTATTTTCCACCATAATTTGCAAATAAATTCTTTAAAAATCAGACAATGTGATTTTATGGATTTTTTTTTTCTCATTCTGTCTCTCATAGTTGAAGTGTACCTATGATGAAAATTACAGGCCTCTCTCATCTTTTTAAGTGGAAGAACTTGCACAATTGGTGGCTGACTAAATACTTTTTTGCCCCACTGTAGATGTGTTATCACAATTCTCTAACGTCGTGTGAGGCATTGCCTGGCTGTCTTTACATCAGGGCTCTCATCATGGCTTTCTGGAGCAGGAGCATCAGTAGCTTCCATTTCCAATGAACTTTGGGTACTATAAAAAAAAAAGGAAGCATCCTTTAGAATGTCTATATACTTTATATGTCATACATTCAAATGAAGCATGACTTACCAGCTCATTTCTAGAACCAGCCTCAAAAAGTTCAACTCCTTTGCGTGGATGTAGGGGAGGGGGGGGGGTTCACGGCAGCCTGTCCACTTTTGAATTCTTGCAATTGCCTCCCATAACGCGTGTAGGCATCCTTGAGGGTCTTCGATTTTTTTTTCATGATGACTACTTGAAAAACAAAACAAATATATTAATTTTTCTTTCTCCCACAGGTACTTAGCTACTGGACAATCATTGGCCAGTTTGCAATTTTCTATCATGATTGGAAAATCTACTGCGAGCTATATAATACTTGACAAATGCTGCATGATTTGGAATGTGATGTTGATGGCAAAGCCTACAAAGGAAGAATGGCTATCGATAGTTAATTTGTTTTGAGAGTGGTGCAATTTTCCAAACTGCGTTGGAGCGGCAGATGGAAAACATATTCGCATCTTGCAACCAATTTCAAATGGAAGCAAATACTTCAATTATAAAAAAATATTTCTCTTTTGTTCTACTCGCGGTTGTGGATGCCAACTACTGCTTCCGATATGTTGACATTGGCTCCTATGGAAGTAATTCGGACTCCAGCATCTTTGCCCGTTCCACCTTTGGCCAGATACTGCATTCCAATGATCTGGACCTGCCTGCAAACTCTCCACTACCAGGAACCAATTGTCCAACTGAACCCTCTGTTTTCCTTGGGGATGAAGCATTTGCATTAGGAGAGCACCTCCTAAGGCCCTACTCCCGTAGAAAGCTCAAAGTTTAGAAGAGGGTGTTCAATTACAGGCTGACCAGTGGAAGAAGAGTGGTGTAATGTGCCTTTGGCTTGCTTTCAAACAAATGGCGTTTTTTGCACAGCGCCATCAATCTTAATATGCAGAATGCCATATGTGCAGTGAAGGCAGCGTGCATCTTGCACAATTTTGTAAGGCAGCGGGATGGCGTTTGCTTTGAAGATGCCTTAATGCACCATATGCAGAGGGCTCAGTGGAGCTGGAGCCGTGGGAGTACAAGTGGCAGCCATATCCGGGATGAGTTTGCGAAATTTTTCCTGACAACTGGACAGGTTCCATGGCAACTGGAAGCAATTGAAAATGTATACTATGCCAATTGAAAATAAGGACTTCCAATACTATTTTCCTGTATTGCTGTGCATAATACATTTTTTGCATTGACTTTTGTGTTATGTGTTTTTTTGTTCAGCTAAAGTCTTCTGGTTTTGGTTCCCTTTTTGGCCATGAGATTTCCCCGCAGGTCTCACACTCGCACTGTGATTTCACATATGTGGGGGGTACCATGCATTCTAAATGGCGCCCACATGCATGTAAAAACACAGGTCTGAACCCAAATCGCATGTTTTTTTTAGCCATGCGATTTCCCTGCATGTCGCACTCTCGCACTGTGATTTCACATGTGTGGGGGGTGACATGCATTCTGAATGGCACCTACACGCATGTAAAAACGCAGGTCTGTACCCAAATCGCTTGGTCTTTTTGGCCATGCTATTTCCCTGCATGTTGCACAATCGTACTGTGAATTCACATGTGTGGGGGGTGCCATGCATTCTGAATGGCACCCACACGCATGTAAAATCACAGTGTGGGACCCATGCACAGCGTCACCAGTTTTGGAATGCTGTAGTGAATTTCTCTTTCCCCACATGTTACGCTACATTGCTGGCACATATCTGCAAAACGTTCAGCTTACAACTGTACAATACAGGCAGCTTAACAACAGAAAATACATGACTTGTGAACAAAAAGCAAAGGCAAAACATGGCTGCAGAACATATGGCAAACTTACCTTTATCCTGCTTCTGTGTTTTGGTCAGATTGCCCCACCCGACGATCATTTTTCAAGAGATTTCCTCCCATGCTCTGTTGATGAAGTTCCTATTCTTGTGCTGTGGGTGCTTTTTGTCATAGATACATGGATGGGTCTTCACCAGGGCAGAGAAGCTTTCAGCTTCATAGAGAAGGCTTCTGTCCTCCATCTTCTTGACCATGTGATGAGGGGTGTTACTGAACATGAGATGAGGGGTGGAGACAGCTGTTGGGCTGAAAATTACTCTTAAAACGCCGGCGAAACGCTCATGAGGCTCTATTCAGGCGTTTCCATTGATTTCTATGGGAACGCAAATGCCTGTAATCTGCTCAAAAGGAAGCTCATGTACTTTTTTGAGTGACGAGCATTTTGCTTTAGGTGATAGAATGCTCAGATGTGAACAGGGACCATTGAAATGAATGGGATTTTGCTTGTTGGGCGTTTTGGAGCTAAAAAGATGAGCGTTTTACAAGCTGAAAACGTTCAGGTGTGAATGGGCAATTGTTACGGGCGCTTTTCAAATTTTATTTGAAAGCACGTTTTTTTCTGTTATATTTTATGCAAAAAAATTTGTAAATAAAGAGAGCAAGGAGGAGTAGTATTCATACAATGAAATAAAATTTCATCTCTGCTTATAGCAGTCGAATGTAGTTAAACTTATGAAAGCTAAATTTTGTGTTGCTAATTAGTGTGCAGCAGTGTATAAGAAGCAATTTTAAAGCAGGCATGTTACTTAAAATCTATGGCTCAGAGCTATATGTCACTCTATAGGGTGATTTCCCTTTGTTCCCTGTTCTTATACAGGTATACACAGGACAGAAAGACATACTGGCATCGGTTCTAATGAGGTTGTGCACTGGAGAGTGCAAAATCTGGTGCAGCTGTACATGGTAGCCAATCAGCTTGTAACTTCAGCTTTTCAATTAAGTTTTGACAAAATAGCTGGAAGCTGATTGGTTTAATTGCAGAGCTGCACCAGATTTTGCACTCCTCAGTTTTAGTAAATCAACCCCAATGTGTTATTAAATAAGCCCAATATGTGCATTATGTTGAATAATAGTACAGTATATTTCTTTATAACTATTTACAACTGCCTTTTAGGTAGCCAAGGATGTATCGGTTAGACTTCACCATGAGCTGGAAAATGTGGAAGAGAAACGGACTAAAACAGAGGAAGAGAATGAAAAGCTACGCCAGCAGCTCATTGAAGTTGATATAGCTAAGCAAGCTCTGCAGAATGAACTTGAAAAGCTCAAGGAGGTGAGTGCATCCTCTAATACACAGTACTAAAGTAGTGCACAAGGTCTTTGAAGACGCAGTACTTTCATCAGCTTATCATATCATCTCATATTATATCTCATATTCTATTATATCATATTATCTATCGTCCTGAATAATTAGTATTAAATCATGGATCTGGATTAAAGGAGTTGTAAAGGCAGAAGGCTTTTTATCTTAATGCATTCTATGCATTAAGATAAAAAACCTTCTGTGTGTAGCAGCCTCCCTAGCACCTCCCTAATCACTTACTTGAGCCCCTTCTCTCTGCAGCGATGTCCACGAATGTCTTAGCTGTCCCAGTCACTCCTCCTGATTGGCTGAGACACAGCAGCGGCGCACTTGACTCCCACGGCTGTCAATCAAAATCAGTCAGCCAATCGGGTAAGAGGGGACGGGGCCCGGTTAGGGCTCCCAGTCTGAATGGATACACGGAGCTCTGACTCTACTCGGGTGCCCCCATTGATAGCTGCTGGCTGAGGGGGCACCTAACAGGAGGGAGGGGCCAGGAGCAGCAAAGAGGAACCTCTGCTCTGTGCAAAACCAACTGCACAGAGGAGGTAAGTATTACATATTTGTTATTATAAAGAAAAAAAAATAGCCTTTACAAGCACGTTAAAGAATGGATCCTTCCGCTCAGATATTAGAAATTGCTTAAAGTGATTGTAAAGTCTCCTTTTTTTTCCATAAAAATAACAAACATGTCATACTTACCTGCCCTGTGCAGGGGATTTGCACAGAGCAGCCCAGATCCACCTCTTCTCGGGTCCCTCTTCCGCTATCCTGATCCCTCCCTCCCTTTGAGTGCCCCACAGCAAGCAGATTGTTATGGGGGCACCCGAGCTAAGGCACAGCTTCCGTGTATCCATTCAGACACGCTAGCTTCAGTAGCTGCGGTTCGGCCCCGCTCCCTCTCTCTCTTCATTGGCTAACTGACTTTGATTGACAGCAGCGGGAGCCACTGGTGCTGTTGCTGTGTCTCAGCCAATGAGGAGGGGAGTCCCAGACGGCTGAGGGAGTCATGTACATTCCTAGATAAAGATGGGGCTCAGGTAAGTATTAAGGGGGTTTCTGCACATAGAAGGTGTTTTATCCTAATGCATATAATGCATTAAGATAAAAAACCTTCTGACTTTACAACCACTTTAACTATCTGACAAGATTTATTTCTTTGGTGCCTGGGCATGTTAGGTTAAAATCTTTACTGTCGTTTTTATTCATAAACCCGCTGGGAATCCTGATAATGTAAGGAAATTTCAAAGGTTGAACATGAAGAGCATGTCCTTTTTCAGCCTATGAAACTATGTAATAAATATTTCCATTTCCTAAAGGCGTGAGTGGTACTCTCTGTGTTGCCCACATCAATATTTAAACCACTTAACCTGTTTCTGTTTAAAAATGAAAAGGATGTTTTTATCTCTGTTTCGCATCCCCTCCCCACTACTTTTGCCACACCAGCCTTTATTACCTATCTTCTGAATAATTTTGTCATTACGGTATTATCTTAAAGCGGAATTAAAGTTCTGCTGTCACAAACTGCGAGCAGACAGCCTCTTCATTGCAGAAGAGACATACAATGTCTCTTCTGCAATAAAAAAAATAAACCTGCCTGCTTGCAGTCTTCTATAGAATGTGCACTGAGTTCACATCCCTGGCATGGCCCCTGTGTGTCGGGATGACTGACTCCTGTGCATGTGTTGGAGTGAAATCGTCCCACGCCAGCCAATGAAGACGGCAGAAAACTGGCACCCATAAGAAGATGCAGGTGCTGGGGAGGAACCATTGAAGGAAAGGTAAGTTTAGCTCCTCTTTAATTTATAATTTCCCTTGTCTTCATGCACTTCAATCTTGACATGTTTACAACATCAAGTACCTAAATTAGATTGGGGTTGGCCTGTGCAATACTGACGATTAATATGAAAACGTTTTCATTTAATCCAGCATAAATTGGCTGGATCGGGTATTGATCTCTAGTCTATGGGCACTCAGGGATTGATTTACTAAAGGTAAATAGGCTGTTCAATTTGCAAGGAAAGTTTCACTGTGAGGCTGGGTTCACACCATTGCGAATTGGTTGCGGGGAACCCGCATCCAATTCGCAATAGCAGGAGATTTTCACCGGCTCTCTATGGAGCTGGTTCACATATCTCCGCAGCAGGTCCGGTGCGTTTTTCCCAAAAACGCGGTGCGACTTTTGGTCCGTTTCAGGTCCAAATTCAGCCAAAAATTCGAGCTGAAATCGGACCTGAAATGGTGAACCAGGACGCACCGGACCCCTGCTGTGAGCCGCATGCGGTTCATATGTAAACCCAGCCTGAAAGAAAAATTTTCCAAAGCTTTGGCCAGCTATAGAAGGAGCGAACTTATTTTCTGCAACCAAAGACTAAATTCCCCCATCAACACAGACAGGTGTTGACAGGGGAATCCCTCCTGCCGAGCCATTGTGTTCTCCCAGTGGGGGGAAGAAGACAGTGATTATTGCTAGTGGCTATAACAGCCACTTGCAACAATCGCATGATTGATCGATCAGCTTGAGTACATTCAGTCTGCCCATACATGATTCGAATCTCGGCTGGTTCCTGCTGAACCAGCCTCGATTTGAGCCATCTATTGCTGGCTTTAGAGAATGTGGTGAAATTTCACTTTGCAAAGTATACTCAATCACTTGGGTATACCCAATCACAAAGAAAATTAAAAAAGCATAATTTTTGCTTGCACATGATTGGATGATGGAAGTCAGCTGAGGTTTACCTCATTCACCAAGCTCTGTGGAAAATTCCCTTGTAGAATGGACAGTCTATTTTTAGTAAATAAAAGGGCTAAAAGAACAAAGGGTCCTTTCACGCTGGGCGGATCTGTTTGATGGACTCCGCTTGCTCGGCAGGGATCAGTCTGCTGATCCCAGCTGAGCAGGCGGATGACAGATCCATCTACGCTCACTGTGCTAAGACAGACCTGTCAGTGCTCTCATCTATGGGGAGATCGGATGAAAACGATCCGCCAGATGGATGGAAAATAGGGTCTCCATCCGTCTGGATTTGGCAGAGATGATCAAATTGGATAGAAGCGGGTTTCAGCGGACATGTCACCGTTGACATCCGCTGCCCCATAAGGGTGACAAGCTGACCTGATCGGAAAGCCTGTGTAAAAGTGATACAATTATAGTGTGTCGGCAAGCATCTCCTCCTCCATGAAATGAACACCATGTTTAAAGCTATGCTTTTAAATATCTTAAGACAATTAGGTCATATATGCTTATTTGCCTATTTTCTGCAGGTTATGGCAGGCTATAAACAAAGGAATGTAGACATCGCCACAGTTGAATAACCAATTCTATTATATAACAATGTTTGTTAATTTCTGTTTTATTTTCATTATGCTTTCAGTTATCTTTGAAGAGAAGAGGAAGCAAAGATGCACAAAAATCAGAAAAGAAGACTCTCCAAACTCCAACAGAGGTATCTTTAATATTATTTATATTCTTTCTTGTTTTACTGTTGAACACCTACATAGAGAAGAACATTTGCTAGGTTAACCTTATTGCTATCTTTGCAGTTAGTTTGCAGGCACAGGATTACTGCATCATTGGTGGGCATAGCATTAATTTTGCGCTAAGATAACAAACACCTTCTAGCATGCCAAACGTGTTTGACTCCTGGTTGTATACATCATCAGCACTCAGTCTTATCTGCCACCTATAATGCAGTAAACTACCTGTGCATTAAATATTGTAATATAAATATCTGGTGAACAAAAATAAATCATTAAAGTCCCCTGATGATCCAATCTCTTCGGAATGTCATGCCTCCTTCTCAGGGCTCTTCTATTAGTCCTGGGGAATCCTGAGTTATGTATTAGATCACATAAACAGGACTCCAGGAGTAGATTTCTTGCTGGATGAGCTTTAAAGGCCTTTCGAAGTGAATGTCTATGGCACACCGGCATTCTGTGTTCCACATTACAGTATCACGCAGATTCTGGGAACAGCAGGGATGGTACATATGCACAGTACTAGTAACAGGAGAATGATATTCAAGAAGTAGGATTCCATAGTTTTTAATAAGAAATAAGACAACATTGATAAGTGCAACAAATTTACAAAACACTTCATTGAAAGGTAAAAGTCCACTTTTTTTCAAATATTTTATGAAAGATTAGAAACTTACAAATATGGTCAGACAATATAGGTTTAGAGGAGTCAAGTCCTCAATAATAGTAATACACAGAGAAATATAGAGAGTACCAACTAACACAATGTTCATCTACAATTTCCACATAACAAAAGTTGCACTCAAATTATACACAGAGGCTTGGTGCTCGGTGCTTTGGTTATTTTAAATCTTGCAGCTATAAGAGTATGCAAAATTAGGGTACTATATTGTACAGGAAAATGATTTATTGTTAAGCCCAATAATGCTAAATGTGGGTGCGAGGATATAAGTATACCTGTAGTTTGAGATATGAGAGATAACACCGTATTCCAAAAGCTACGGAGGGACTTGCAGTCCCACAATATATGCATTAAATTCCTGGTGAAGCCGCATTGCCACCAGAACAAAGGGGAGGTATCAGAATAAAATTTTGATAATCTGTATGGTGTTAGTAAAATTCCACTACTCAATGTTAATTTTATTTTCCAAAAAGCCTGCACATGAGTGACCACTAGTAGCTGGAAATTCTTAAATTTACCAATGCATTTAGTAATCAATTTGTAAAATGTGAATCTGTCACAAATCTGGACAAAGCTTTGCTGACTTCCATCCCCCAATAACGTGCAAGCAAAAAAATTTTTTTTTTTTAATTTTCCTTGCACATGATTGGATATCCTTTGCAGACTGACACTTCAGCACATTCACTAAGCTCTGGGTCAAGATCCCTTGCAAAGTTAATTTTCCCTTGTAAAGTGACCGGCCTATTTGCCTTTAGTGAATAAACCCCATATGTCAAAACAGTCAGCAGATCCATAGATATAGGCAGTTATACAGTGCCTTGCGAAAGTATTCGGCCCCCTTTGAACTTTGCGACCTTTTGCCACATTTCAGGCTTCAAACAAAGATATAAAACTGTAATTTTTTGTGAAGACTCAACAACAAGTGGAACACAATCATGAAGTGGAACGAAATTTATTGGATATTTCAAACTTTTTTAACAAATAAAAAAACTGAAAAATTGGGCGTGCAAAATTATTCAGCCCCCTTAAGTTAATACTTTGTAGCGCCACCTTTTGCTGCGATTACAGCTGTAAGTCGCTTGGGGTATGTCTCTATCAGTTTTGCACATCGAGAGACTGAAATTTTTGCCCATTCTTCCTTGCAAAACAGCTTGAGCTCAGTGAGGTTGGATGGAGAGCGTTTGTGAACAGCAGTTTTCAGTTCTTTCCACAGATTCTCGATTGGATTCAGGTCTGGACTTTGACTTCGCCATTCTAACACCTGGATATGTTTATTTGTGAACCATTCCATTGTAGATTTTGCTTTATGTTTTGGATCATTGTCTTGTTGGAAGACAAATCTCCGTCCCAGTCTCAGGTCTTTTGCAGACTCCATCAGGTTTCCTTCCAGAATGGTCCTGTATTTGGCTCCATCCCTCTTCCCATCAATTTTAACCATCTTCCCTGTCCCTGCTGAAGAAAAGCAGGCCCAAACCATGATGCTGCCACCACCATGTTTGACAGTGGGGATGGTGTGTTCAGGGTGATGAGCTGTGTTGCTTTTACGCCAAACATAACGTTTTGCATTGTTGCCAAAAA
>BLSH010534970.1:543221-584345 GCA_018402905.1 Glandirana rugosa
CCCACCCCGGTTCAAGTCTAAATGTCTTTTTCTAGACTTATATTACTATATTGCGTTGATATATGTCACGGAACGCTTTCATAAGCCGGGGGAAACTTGAAACGCTGGAAAACGGTGTAAAGTCCGAAGTTTGTATTTCTATATTTTGACATTAAAAAACACTTCTTAGTTGTTGTTCACCCTGTGTTAGTACTTCACCTTGTTTTAAATAACCTATAAAGTTTGAAAAAATTGTTTATTTTTTGACTTTTTAACCCGTACGTTTTAATAAGACGGGGAAATGAAAGTCACGTCGTTTGAGAGTCCTTGTTCTTCATGATGCTCTCTGCGCTTTAAACGGACCTCTGAGACTATCACAGTGCAGGTGCATTTATACGGAGACTTGATTACACACAGGTGGATTCTATTTATCATTGAGGTCAACATTGGATCATTCAGAGATCCTCACTGAACTTCTGGAGAGAGTTTGCTGCACTGAAAGTAAAGGGGCAGAATAATTTTGCATGCCCAATTTTTCAGTTTTTTATTTGTTAAAAAAGTTTGAAATATCCAATAAATTTTGTTCCACTTCATGATTGTGTCCCACTTGTTGTTGATTCTTCACAAAAAATTACAGTTTTATATCTTTATGTTTGAAGCCTGAAATGTGGCAAAAGGTCGCAAAGTTCAAAGGGGGCCGAATACTTTCGCAAGGCACTGTATATAGTTGCGTTATATCATTATATTCAGATCTTTTTCTGTAAATCTGAACTTGGCCCCACCCTGTCTAATCTTCCAAGTCTTCCTATTGCCCCAGTAATGTAATCAGTGACCCCACTGACCAATAGAGAGGCAAAAGAGCTTGGCCAAATTTAACCTTTTTTTGGCCAGTTAATGGGCACAAATCGGTAATCGGACAAGTTTGGAAATGTTCTGCTGAACAAAACGATAAATTGAAAGGTCAATGTGTTTCCCATCCAAACTGTTTGCATTAGGTATATGTGAAATAAAACAAACAAACAACAGATTAATTTATGTCCATTGAACGATTTATTGGTCATTACATGATGGCACTATCACTCTCACGGCCGAGTGTTCGGTTTTCGAAAATGGGTTACAACGACTTTTCGTATAGTGTATGGCCAGCATTACAGGAAAAATTGAAGATTTGGATATACAGAAATTTTAGCTCAATTCTTGTGGATCAAATACTTTTCACTAAAGATAACTTTGCTTATGCATATTCTCATCATATGCTCAATTTTATTTAACCAGAACTGTGCCAATTTACAACATTTGTGATGGAAGTGACCATTTAGTTTATTTTTTAGAGTGCAATATGTTGTATGTATTATGCATCACAAGATGAGGGGGACATTTTTATCCTTTAACAATATTGGCCTAGCAGAAAACTAACTCACTTATTACTGACATTTCTCTAAAAAAAGTCTCTGAAAGTGGAGTTTCACCATACCCTGTTGGCTTGGCAAGAATACTTTTTTGTGTGTCAAATGTTAGTGCTAATGGTAAGCGAGGTGTGTAACATAAGGTAATATAAAATTAAAGCGGTAGTAAACTGCTGGGTGATTTTTTTTTTTATTTTTTGACCTGAAAGGTAATGTCATAATGTGTAAGTATGCATGTGAAACGTACATGAAAACAAAGTCCTCCAGCAATGCGCTGTCACCGCTGGAGGCCATTTCCATCTTCACCTGTCTTCCTTCCGGGTCCACGGACTCCGGTTGTGTGACTGGCTGGAACCATGATGACGTGCCGCTATTTACGGCACAGGACTCTGAAGGAACAGCCCAGGAGGCTGTTCCTTTAAAGCGCATGCGCTAGTGATGTCATCAGCTGCATATACAGTAAATACTATCTCCTAAACAGTGCACGTTTAGAAGATATTTACAGTACCTATAGGTAAGCCTTATTATAGGCTTACTTATAGGTACCAGTCAGAGATGGTAGTTTACTCCCATTTAAGTATAATAAACGTGTTCCCTCTGAGCTCAGAGACAAAATATATCAAATGGAGAGCTGCCCACATGATATCCACATACAAGATACAGTATCAAACAATAATAAATACAATGGGGTTGATTTCCTAAAATTGGAGAGTGCAAAATCTGGTGAAATTGTGCACAGTAGCCAATCAGCTTCTAAATTCAGTTTGTTCAATTAAGCTTTGACAAAAAAAACTGGAAACTGATTGGTTTCTATGCCAAGCTGCACCAGATTTTGAAATCTCTAATTTTGGCAAATCAACCCCAAAATGTTGTGATAACCCCTTTAAAGCTAGGGTCTATACAAACATAACTATTCAAATATTAATAAATATCCATAAATGTGTGCAGTGTGTTGTCAGTGCAAAGATTCAATTGAATTATACCACGAAGAAATAAAATAGATGATAAAAGTCCACAGTCAATTGAACTGTAAAGCCAAAATCCTTGTGCATAACAAAATAGGTGACAATCACCTCCACCAACATAAATGTCAAGCCTCTTACTCAATTTACTAATGTCACCTTGCCACAGGAGGTCAAACACGCTTACTACTGAAAGGATCATCAAATGGATGCTAATAAGCTTTCTGTAGCAAGCGTATTTGACCTCCTGTGGCAGAGGGTCATGTAAATTTGGTAAGAGGCATGATATTTGTGTTGGTGGAGGAGATTGTCAGCTATTTTGTTATGCACAAGGATTTCAGCTTTACAGTTTCATTTATAACTAGTAAGTAAAAGTTTACTTTTATCATTTATTTTATTACATTTTTTATTTAAATAAACATTTTCAAGTTTTACAGAGAAAAATAAAAGTATGGAAAAAATTAGGAGACATACCATAGGTGCCAAAAATCACTGCAACATGGGAGTGCACAGGTGACAAAACCTAGAGTAGCCAATAAACATCTTCCCCATGAGAACAACCACTCCGATGCTACAGCAGTGATCCCAAAGCAGGCCAGCCCATACAAGAACATGCAATACTAGAATAAGTTAAAAAAAGTAATGGATGATATCAATACAATGCAGCAACATTGTACATAAGAGGGATGAAATGTATCAAGAGCAAGGATGAAAGATAAAAGAAACGGAGTACCAGACCCCAGACAAAGAAGAAAATTAAGCCACTCAGTGTGTCATAGTCTAAGATGATTAAGGATCATTAAGGACTAATGCTGGCCATACACTATACGAAAAGTCAGACAAATCCATTTTCCAAAAACGAACAATCGGCTGTGAGAGCAAACGATAGTACTATCACGTAATGACCGATAAATCTTTCAATGGACATACATGAATCAGTTTTTGTTCGTTTTTTCACATATACCAAGTGCAAACAGTTTGGACGGGAAACGCATTAACTTTTCGATTTATCGTTCGGCCGAAAATTTCCAAACGTGTCCTTCGTTTTTTTGGCAAAACTAACAAACTGTCCAAATGACCGATTTTCGGCCGTTTTTTCGTATAGTGTATGGCCAGCATAAGTAATCCTCCCAAGCGTCCCATATATCAGTAAACTTAGCTAGGTTATTACGCAGCCTGGCCATAAGGTATTCCATGGATCTCACTTCTCTAACCCACTATAGAAAGGCAGAAAACATTGAAGGGATGTCTGTTTCCACTGGACAGTAATTAGACATCTAGCCGCAGTAAGAATTTTTTTAGTTTTTTTTCCCTAGTTCCCGCATAGGGAGGCCCAAAAGATGCGTCAGCGGATCAAGGTAGACAGGCCTGTTAACCACCTTGGAAAGGAGCAAGTTAGCCTCCTCCCAGAAAGGTATCATTTTTGGGCGTGTCCATGGATTTATTAGGCACATAAACTCCAATTCTTTATATTATTTTTTTTTTAATTTTAATATAAAGGATTGGAGTTTATGTGCCAAAAAAGTTCATATTATAAATTTATCATTGTGTTCTAAAAATATTTTTGGGACATGACATTGATGATTTCTACTGTATCCACGGTACCACCCTTTGGTTACAACCTATAGGCCTCATGCACGCAGGACATTAAAAAAAAGTTATAAAAACGTCAGTAGTGTTTTCTGAGCGTTTTTGCATTAGCGCTTTTGGGCTTTTTTTTTTTTAATGGAATCAAAAACGTTAAAAAAAGCTGGTGAGCTGCGTATTTGAGCGTTTATCTGCATTTTTGGGCATTTGAGCATTTTTGCAGCTGAAAACCGTCTGTCAGAACCCACTAGTCTTGGGTTTTTTTTACAGCCAAAAAAAAGCCCCAGCCAAAAACAGTTAACAGCCTATGTGTGCATGAACACATAGGATAACATGATGGGGAGTTATTGACTGTAGGAAAAAACGTCTGAAGCCAAAAACAGCTGCTGTAAAAATGTCCAAAAAACATCCTGTGTGCACGAGGCCATAATCTTAATAATATAGAGGGTTGTCTGGCTTGCCCTGTCTAGTAGTGGGTCACATTTTCTGCAAAAAAAAAAGGGGGTTAAAAGTTGGAAAATACCCGATTCTAACCCTAAAGAATCTAATAGAGATTCACGTTATTGGTAAGTTGACTATGGAATCCTGGGGGATTGCCACATCTATTCATGTGACAACACTGAAAAAATTACACTTTGCTACAATGCACAGTAATGAGTGTACAGCTTGTATAGCAGTGTCAATTTGCTGTCCCCTCAAAATAACTCAACACACAGCCGTTAAAGAGGAAGTAAACCCTGATGGGTTTTACTTCCTCTTTATTAACCTGCAATGTAAAAGCATAATGGGCTAGTATGCATCGCATATTAGCCCGTTATGTGGCACTTAGCTGCAATGGAAGCCCGCAATGTCCCCGCTCCAGGCCGTGTCCATCTTCTGCCCCTCTTCCTTCTGGGGCTGCGGACTCCGGCTCTGGCCAGAGTCACGTGATGTCACTCCCGTGCATGCGCGTGGGAGCTGCCAATCGTGTCACGATCTCAGTGAAGAAACGGCACAGTTTCTTCACTGCGCATGTGCCAGGTGACATTGACACATCACAGTACACTGTATATCTCCTAAACCATGCAGGTTTAGGAGATATGCAGGGAACTTAGAGGTAAACCTTATTATAGTAGGTTAAAGTGGTTGTCCAGGGTTGACAACCACTTTAATGTCTAAACCGCTGGCAACAAAAGTGAGTACACCCCTAAGTGAAAATGTCCGAATTGGGCCCAAAGTGTCAATATTTTGTGTGGCCACTATTATTTTCCAGCACTGCCTTAACCCTCTTGGGCATGGAGTCCACCAGAGCTTCACAGGTTGCCACTGGAGTCCTCTTCCACTCCTTCATGACGGCATCACAGAGCTGGTGAATGTTAGAGACCTTGCACTCCTCCACCTTCCGTTTGAGGATGCCCCACAGATGCTCAATAGGGTTTAGGTATAGGAAACATGCTTGGCCAGTCCATCTCCTTTACCCCCAGCTTCTTTAGCAAGGCAGTGGTCGTTCTGGAGGTGTGTTTGGGGTCGTTATCATGTTGGAATACTGCCTTGCAGCCCAGTTTCTGAAGGGAGGGGATCATGGGTGGCACAGTGGTGTAGTGGATAGCACTTTCGCCTGGCAGCAAAAGGATCGCTGGTTCAAATCCCAACCACGACACTACCTGCCTGGAGTTTGCATGTTCTCCCTGTGCCTGCATGGGTTTCCTCCGGGTACTCCAGTTTCCTCCCACACTCCAAAGAGCTGGTAGGTGAATTAGATCCTGTCTAAATTGGCCCTAGTTTATGTATGAATGTGAGTTAGGGACCTTAGATTGTAAGCTACTTGAGGGTAGGGACTGATGTGAATGTACAATATATATGTAAAGTGCTGCGTAAATTGACAGCTCTATATAAGTACCTGAAATAATTGGAATTCATGGTTCCCTCAATGAACTGTATGTAGCTCCCTAGTGTCGGCAGCACTCATGCAGCCCCAGACCATGACACTCCCACCACCATGCTTGACTGTAGGCAAGACACACTTGTCTTTGTACTCCTCACCTGGTTTCCACCACACACGCTTGACAGAAGCTTCCTTCTGGGATGACAGTCATGCAGACCAATTTGATGCAGTGTGAGGCGTATGGTCTGAGCACTGACAGGCTGACCCTCCACCCTTTCAACCTCCGCAGCAATGCTGGCAGCACTCATACATCTATTTCCCAAACACAACCTTTGTATATGACACTGAGCGCGTGCATTCAACTCCTTTGGTCGACCATGGCGAGGCCTGTTCTGAGTGGAACCTGTCCTGTTAACCTCCCTGGCGGTATGATTATTTCAGATTTTTGGTGCTGAAAGCGGTACCATTATTTAGCATAGAAATTTGGTGTTTTATATTGTAGGCCTGTAATTCTTAGGAATAACTCACTTTAATCTGTCCAAACCAGAGTCTAGTAGACATCCCGGGTATGATAAAGTTTGAAACAAGAAATCATAAATTATGATATTATAAATAATTATCAAAAATAATAATATAATAGTAATACAATTTATTCAGTAATGCAATTAAATGAAAAACACTGAAATTTGCTCAATTGCAGAATTGTCGCTGTCGTCACTTTCAGTGTCTGATGATAAATTTCCCCAAAAATCAGTATCAATTCTGCAAATGATTCTTATTTACTATCACTGTTTTCTAGCTGATAAAAAAACACTTTTGACTTAAAGGGACACTTTTTGGTTGCCATGGACATTCTCAAGTTTCCAGGCAGAAAGAATGACATATATATAATATAAAAGTGCATGCAGGGCACTGGGCAAATCACTAGGGACAAAGGGAATGTAAAATGATTTCATACAGTAATGTAATCTTACAGATTACAGTGTTTACTGTGTGTTTCACTTTTTGAATTTGCCATCAGGCTCCGCCTCCATGCGACGTGACGCTCGCAGGGAACGGAGCCCGGCACACAGAGGCATCGGGCGGAGGACACAGCCCACAGACACAAGGGGGGACAACGCTGGATCCAGGGTACAAGGTGAGTAATGCTGCCTGGATCCAGCGATGCAATCCCGAGTGTGCCTCGGGGTTACCGCCCTTGGTACAGAAAATTCACCCCGGGCCACACTCTGGAATACCGACAGGGCGGTTAAACCACTGTAAGGTCTGGGCCACCATTCTGCAGCTTAGTTTCAGGGTCTTGGCAATCTTCTTATAGCCTAGGCCATCTTTATGTAGAGCAATTCTTTTTTTCAGATCCTCAGAAAGTTCTTTGCCATGAGGTGCCATGTTGAACTTCCAGTGACCAGTATGAGAGAGTGAGAGCGAGAACATACCTGTCCCCATTCACACCTGAGACCTTGTAACACTAACGAGTCACATGACACCGGGGAGGGAAAATGGCTAATTGGGCCCAGTTTGGACATTTTCACTTAGGGTTGTACTCAATTTTGTTGCTAGCGGTTTAGACATTAATGGCTGTGTGCTGAGTTATTTTGAGGGGACAGCAAATTTACACTGTTATACAAGCTGTACACTCACTACTTTACATTGTAGCAAAGTGTCATTTCTTCAGTGTTGTCACATTAAAAGATATAATAAAATACTTCATCAATACAATCATCAGATGTGGTGGCTACATCAGTTTTCTTTTTTAGGCTTTTTTTCCCTCTGTTTTCACCTGGTGATCTGGCCAGAAACACACCTCCTGTATTAGGGCCGGTTCACACTGAGGCGATCCTAGGCGATTTGCAATCTGACTTGTGTCGCCCCAATTCGCCTCAAATCGCCTGACATCAGAAATCCCATTGGAATGAATGGAGCCGTCTTAATATGCGCTACTCAAGTACAAAGCGATAACAAAAAAGGTTCCTGTACTATTTTCAAGCGGCTTCTAGGCGAATTGAGCCCATAGAAGTCAATGGAAGTTCGCTTCAAAGTCGGATTCCCGTCTATGAAGAAGCGACTTTCCAGGAAGAAGAACATAATTTTGCCAGAAGACACATCTCTCGTGTCCCAGGTACTCGTGTTGAAATCGCCTGATATCGCGCAGAAGTCGCGCCGCTTCGCCTTTTCAAATTGCCTAGCAAAGTCTCCCCGAAGTCGGATCGCCTCAGTGTGAACCGGCTCTTACAGTGCCCTCACTCTGGATGAAGGAGCACAAGAGAAACTTTTGGACAGCAGCATTGGGGGGGGTTAGATTTACTAACAGATTTAGATACATTAACAAACTGAAGCCAAACTCCAGCTAAGGCAGCACATAGATAATTTCTTTGTCAACACAGTCAGTGTTGATGGGGAAATGTCTCCCGCAGCGCTATTGTGTTCTGCTGGCGGGGAAATGTGGGGAGCCTTCCCGGACGGTAGAACGCCACAAGCAGTAATCGCATGTAAGAAATCTGACAGGCTGTTTGTACCCAAGTCGATCGATGGATTGAGTTGGGTGCAATAAGTCTGCCCATGCATGGATCGAATCTCAAATTTCGATCCATGTATGGCCAGCTTAATGCTTTATAAGCAGTTACAGCAACCGTTTTTTATTCCTTTTAGAATAAAGGTTTTACATAATTAAATAAAAGCTGATTATTGTAATAACCCCTGTCACTGTTAAATGGTTTGTCCCAAACCTCTAGCTGCTACATCTGCAGGACAGCTTGTTCTGTTGAAAAACAACAAACTCACTGGCCAGATCACCGGGTGAAGATAAAAGAACTAAAAAAGAAAACAAATGCAGTGACCACATCTAAGAATTGGTAGTCTGCAATGTAATAAGTATTTTCTTTTAGGTTTAATACCACTTTCATGTTAACTCATATCAGCTACGCAGTTGTGACTTGGAGCATGTGCAGGGAAGAAGGAGCTCTCTGCCTCTGTATGATAGTGCTGGATGCCTGAGTGGCCAGTCAGCAATTGCCAGCGATGTCATGTGAGAAAAAGAAAGTGAGTTATGTGCTACCCTTATATCAGAATCAGAATACGTTATTAATCCCATAGAGAAATTATTGAATTATTATACACAGGGGTACTGGGTGTTTTTCTTCACTACTATCGACCAATTGAAGCAGTAGGGGAGGGAAAGGGAGTTAAGTTTGTGCTGCTGCTGGGGTCACCACTAAAGTGAAGCTGGTGCCTTGCCTTGCATGATCAAAGCTTAGGTTTGCTTTATGTCAGTTAAAAAAATGCAAACGCTGTTATGCTAGTGAAACAAGCTTAAAGTGATTGTAAAGTCATGTTTTTTTACCGCCTCTGTGCAGTTGGCTTTGCACAGAACAGTCCAGATCCTCCTTTTCTCGGGTCCCTTTTCGCTGCTCTTGGCCCCTCCCTTCTGTTCAGTGCCCCACAGCCAGCAGCTTGCTATGTGGGCACCCGAGCCGAGTCACAGCTCCATGTATCCATTCAGACACAGAGCCCTGACCGGGCCCCACCCCTTCTCTCCGCTGATTGGCTAACTGACTTTGATTGACAGCCGCAGGAACCAATGTCGCCGCTGCTGTGTCTCAGCCAAGCAGGAGGAGAGTCCCAGATGGCTAAGACACACGTGGACATCACTGGAGAGAGAAGGGGCTCAGGTAAGTAATTAGGGGGGGTGCTAGGGAAGCTGCTACACACAGAAGGTTTTTTATCTTAACCTCCCTGGCCGTATGATTATGTACGATTTTTGCGTCTCAAAGCGATACGTTGTTTCGCATAGAAATTTGGCATTTTATATTGTAGGTCTGTAACTCTTAGGAATAACTCACTTAAATCTGTACAAACAACAGTCTAGTAGACATCCCGGGTATGATGAAGTTTGAAACACGAAATCATAAATTATAATATAATAAATAACTATAAATAATTATAAAAAAGAATAATAATAAAATGTATTCAATAATGTAATCAAATAAAAAACACTGAAATTTGCTCAGTTGCAGAATGGTCGCTGTCGTCACTTTCAGTGTCTGATGATAAATTTCCCCACAAATCAGTATCACTCAATTCTGCAAATGATTCTTATTTACTATCAGTGTTTTCTAGCTGATCAAAAAACGCTTTTGACGTAAAGGGACGCTTTTTGATTGCCAGGGACATTCTCAAGTTTCCAGGCAGAAAGAATGGCATATATAATATAAAAGTGCATGCAGGGCACTGGGCAAACCACTAGGGACAAAGGGATGTGAAATGATTTGATACAGTAATGTAATCTTACGGATTACAGTGTACTGTATGTTTACTGTGTGTTTCACTTTTTGAATTTGCCACCGGGCTTCGCCTCCTCGCGACGCTCGCAGGGAACGGAGCCCGGCACACAGTACATCGGGCAGACACAGCACGAAGACACAGCGGGAGGACATCGCTGGATCCAGGGGACAAGGTAAGTAACTTTGCCTGGATCCTGCGATGCGATCCCGAGTGTGGCTTGGGGTTACAGCTTTTGGTCATGAAAATTCACCCGAGCCACACTCGGGACTACCGCTAAGGAGGTTAATGCATAGAATGCATTAGGATAAAAAACCTTCTGCCATTACAGTTCCATTAATGATCAAGCAAAGCTTTGTGTGAAAAAAAAAAAAGTAAAGTGCTGATAGATAGTCTATCATATCAAGAATACACATTGCCACATAACTTTTAAATATGATAAAGACCACCAATTTATAAGTATTTTCAGATCAAAGAGAAAGGGTGAGAAAAAAACAGCAGAGTGAAGGCCTTGGCAAAATACCTTGTCCCCATGGTAATGAAAACAAGGGACTCTTCCCCACAACTCAGGCCTAGTGGTTGTGGGGGTCTGTGGGCAGAGGTTTATAAGAATCTAGAAGCCCCTTTAAAAACAAGGGGGCTCCCAGATACTGCCCCTCACCTGGTCTGATATGGAGGAGGTGGGCACATGCTTGTCTTCCCCTTTCCTGGCTTATCAGACTTCATACCCAGATAAGGGTCTGGTATTTATCCTTTTTTTCTATAGGGCCCTCTTGACATCAATGAATAGGGTCTGGTATGTATTTTTACCCCATGTTGTTCTTTTTTTTTTACAAATATTGTGTCTATAAAGCAGCTGGGAGCTATCATTTACAGGCATGCTATTTAAGGGAATAGTGCATTTTTAATGTTTCACTTTGGACTTTATTAAAATTGCTCCCCCTCGCCAAACAAACTGTTTTTTTTCCTTGGTACATGTCCCCCTGGGCAGTGCCCAGCCCCCCATGCCGTTTTTTTGACAATCTATTGTTTATTAGCCTAGAAAATGGCCATTACTGATTTCTAAGATTCAGCTCCTATTGACTTCAATGGGGTTTGGATTGAGCAAATTAACTTCAGTAAAGTTCACTGACTCTGGGTATGTTCGGTTCATCACTGTCTTAGACTTAGTGAATTGATATGCTCATCTGTGGTAATCCAATATGAACAGTATTATTGCCTTAGTTTTGGCAACTGTAATCTTCTTTTACGTTAGTTACAGCATTTATAAATGTAAGTATTTGCAATACCATTGACTGTAAACAAGTATAATAACCACTATATTATGTGCTTTTAAAGCATTCCAAATCACAGGAAAATGTGCATCACAAAATCATGAAAGAGGTATGGAGGCTGACTTCTGACTTAGCAGATGTCCATCTGAAAATTCTAGATGCCTGGTTGTGTCTGACATCAGCATACCAGTGTGGCCAGACAGTGGGAAAAGCAAATAGAATTCTAGAATACATCACTAGAGGGGTCACCAACAGAAGGAAGGAGGTTCTGATTCCCCTATTAGTGAGACCAGCAGTGTATCTAGGTTTTGTGCTGCCCTAGGCCTGACTAAACTTGTGCACCCTGTAATTTAAAAACGAGTCACCCCTTCCTGTCGAGACCACACCCCTTCCTATTTAGGACCCACCTTGAAATTTTCCAGAGGGGACACTAGTCCTTAGGACTTTGGGGGGGGGGGGGGACAATGGGACAATGGATTCCCTTAATTTTCAGAGATTTACTCACACTTCCTGTTTGGCTATGGGGTAGCACAACGACTCATTGGTTGGGGTCTGTCGCCTGGGCCCCTCGGGACGCTCAGGTCCCCTACATATGTATGGCCTGTCCCCCCTGATGGCGGCCCTGCCCAGCTGCTTTATGGGGGTGCCAGACCGATTTGGCTCCCGACCCAGTCTTCCCCATAAGACTGGCGCTACACTAAGAGCGCAAGCTGGCGCAGACTCTTTTTGTGCTGCCCCCCTGCAAAGTGCCGCCCTAGGCCTGGGCCTTGTCGGCCTAGGCCAAGATACAGCATTGAGTGAGACCTCATTTAGAATACCGTGTCCAGTCCTGGAGACCTAATTTACAAGAAGATATTAATACAATAGAACAAGTCCAGAAAGGGTAACAAAAATGGTGAAATGTCTGGGGGATAAAACATATGAAGAGTGACTTCAGTCTGGAGGAAAGAAGGGAAAGGGGAGACATGATGGAAACCTTTAAATACATCAAGGGGGTGAATAAGGTTCAGGAGGGCAGTTTCAATATGAAACCAAAATCAAGAACACGGGGACCTGACCTCAAATTAACCGGAGGAAAGTTCAAAACTAATCTTAGAAAGTACTATTTTACTGAAAGGGTAGTTGATGCTTGGAACAAACTACCAGCAGAGGTAGTGAGTCAGTCAACATTAAAAGGCTTTGAATATGCTTGGGAAAAACATAGATTTGTACTCAGACAAAAAAACTAACGGTCTTTTCTCTGCCATAACTTTTCTATGTTTCAGTCACGGCTTTGGAATACTCAGTTGTAAATAAGTGTCAGAAATATTAGAACCATTACCTGTCTACTCATTCCAGGTCAGTGACTTAGACAGCATTGAAGTCAAAGTACCAGAATGAGAGCCAGGAAGCTGTCGTTCTCAAAGGAGAGTTCAGTAACGGCAGTGTCTATTGGTCTCTCGTGACCGCGTCCCTATAAAAACTTGTGTCATTGCATTAAGATACACATTTGAAAGCATATTTTACCATAAAGCTGTGAATGTAGTCTAAGGTGTTAATGAGAACGCCGGATCTTAAACATGAATATTTTATTTCAAAGTTTTTTATCCTTCTTGTGTTCCCATTATAAAATTACTGATATGTAAACAGGGCATGTGAGGGTATCATGGTTTAAAAGTTGGCCTAAAACTGTAACCCTGCCTAGGGCCCTGTTCAATTTTAATCTCAGACTGCCAGATAAGTTAGGATTGTTAGGGGACACGTTGTAGGTGCTTGCTCTCTGCACTATGCACACTAGTTTCAGGACCTGGAATCTCTTACCAAAATCCACCAATATAGGGGACCATTGTTGACAACTGGCTAGATGACCAGACTGAAGCAGCAATGTCTACATTCTCTGAATAGCATCCAGTGAAAATATGCATATTCATGGCAAAGACTTCACTGTAATGTGTTTAAATTGTATTGTTTGTATAATTACTGGTCATTTAGGTTTGCATCCTAACATTTGAATTTCTTGTTTTTGTCTCGTGATGAGGAGGACAATGAGGATTTGAAGTGCCAGCTCCAGTTTGTCAAAGAGGAAGCAATGTTAATGAGGAAGAAAATGGCCAAGATTGATAAAGAAAAAGACAGACTAGAGCATGAAGTGCAGAAGTACAGATCGTTTTATGGAGATCTTGATAGCCCTTTACCAAAGGGAGAGGCTAGTGGACCCCCTACAACAAGAGAGGCAGAACTGAAACTTCGACTGCGTTTAGTTGAAGAGGAAGCTAATATACTTGGAAGGAAGATAGTAGAGCTAGAAGTAGAAAACAGAGGCCTGAAGGCAGAGCTGGATGACCTGAGGGGAGATGACTACTCCAGCACCTCAACTTCTCTTCCACGGGAGCAAAGTGAATCGGTATCAGAACTGCGACAGCACTTGCAGTTGGTTGAAGATGAAGCTGAACTTTTACGACGTAATCTTACTGACTTGGAAGAGCAGAACAAACGGATCACTACAGAGCTGAACAAGTACAAATTTAAGTCCGGCACTCATGAAAGTTCTCGCCACAATGACAATGTCAAGACAGAAGCCTTACAGGAGGAGCTTAAAACTGCACGTTTGCAGATCAATGAGTTGAGTGGCAAAGTCATGCAGCTCCAGTACGAAAACAGAGTGCTCATGTCTAACATGCAGCGCTATGATCTTGCTTCCCACCTCGGTATCCGAGGAAGTCCCAGAGATAGTGATGCAGAGAGTGATGCTGGGAAAAAGGAAAGTGATGATGATTCTCGCCCTCCTCACAGAAAACGAGAAGGCCCCATTGGTGGTGAAAGTGACTCGGAGGAGGTGCGCAATATCCGTTGTCTTACTCCCACTAGGTCTTTTTATCCTTCTGCTGGTGTTTGGCAGAAGAATTTTGCTGAGAGGCAGCAGATGAAAGATATTCGGTCTGAGGCTGAACGACTGGGCAAGACAATTGACCGGCTTATCTCAGACACAAGCACTATAATCACTGAAGCCAGAATATATGTGGCCAATGGTGACTTATTTGGACTAATGGATGAGGAAGATGAAGGCAGCAGAATACGAGAACATGAATTACTTTATAGGATCAATGCACAGATGAAGGCTTTCAGGAAAGAACTACAGACATTCATTGATCGGCTAGAGGTCCCAAAGTCATCTGAAGACAGGAGTGCTGATGATCCTCTTTCAGTTAGCCAGGTAGGTGTCAGTTACAGTGCTGGAACACATACACTTTATACAAAAATATTTTTATTCAACTAGCATGAGGTAATAAAATCAAATTTTAGAAGACAATAATTAATGTAGTTATAATATTTTATATCTACAAACATATTAGACTCTAGGCATTGTTTCCCTGGACATAAATTCCAGTCTGAATGCTTTCCAGGAGCATTCAGAAGATATTTTTACATCAGGAAAACAGACATCTCTACGTCTTGTATTAGCCTTAGATTAAGGGGATGCGACAAAGATGTACGCAGGTGTTCGTTCATAATAATGCATGGTATAGGGTATAATGTGCAAACTACTGATCTCAAAGGTTGCAGAGTAAATGTCTACATTACTATACAGACCCAGCAAACTATTCTCTTGAACACTCTAGTTTTATTGTTTGAGCACTGATATCTTTCCTACAAAATCAGCACTCTGTATGCACTATAGCTAGAAGAGACCCTTAGGTCAAGGTTTGTAAAGTATATCTTAGAGAACCTGCTTAATACAGTAGTTGTGCATAGACTTTAGCAATAATATGTATATTAAACCCTATAGCCACATTACAGAAACATCACATATTAATGCAGAGGTTCTTTGTCTACTGTGTCTACAGATAAAGGTGATATGCTTAAAAAAGTAAACTTCATTTTTAATAATTTATTCAACAAAGATTTATTTATTTATTTATTTTTTTAATTATTATTTTTTGCAGGTGTTTTAGATAACTGTCCACCAGTTTCTCAATTTACTTTTTTCTTTTTTTTTTTCAAATTATAATTTTAAGTACAATTTACATCAAAATTAACACATTGTTTGCATCTTCTTATAACAGCAAGTCCCTATTTTTTTTTGTTTCGCAGTGCCATAGTTCAACCAGGCATTAATATAATGCAGGGACCACCTTAATACATATAATCCTCATATATTAAAGATTCTTAAAGCACTCACCCTACAAAAAAAGACACAAAAAAGAAGAAAATAAGAAGAAAAAGATAGGATATAATTTTCTCTGCTCCACCTCCCCCCCCCCCCCATCTCCCATTCAGGGACACATACTCCTCTATGTCCCCTAATCTACTTTACTTTTTTACGATATAGCCTGCGTCAGTCAATTGCCTTATCACCATCTCAATTAATATTTTTGACTACTCCAAGCCTGTGAGCCATTCCTTGGTGTATTTGCTTGTGTGCTGTGGATAAATACTGTGTTAAAAGTTCTAGTTCAACTTCTACTTTCAGACAGATGGCTTCACATTTCCATCAAGCACACTTACAGAATTTATAGTTTACTTAACAACTGCAAAGTGTTTTGACCCTGAAGTAGTAAAGCAACTCCAAAACATAACATTGTCACCACCACGCTTCACAGTTGTTATCAGGTTCTTCTCCTGAAATGCGGACTTCAGTTTGCTGTTAGTATTGCCAAACAGCTGTCTTTGATACATCAGTCCACAGTATATTTTCCAGAAGGCCTGGTCTTTGCCTATATGTTCAATGGCAAACTAATTATTCTCTAATATTCTTTCGATAGCAAAAGCATTTTCCTAGCACACATCCAATGTAGCTGTGTAGGCATCTACAATCTTTCTGATTGTAGATGCATGCACTTTAACACCAACTTTGTGAGTTACCTGTGGACCTCACAGTGAAATGTTGGGTTCTTAAAGTCATATTTTAGCAGATAGTCAGTTCTTTGACAGCCCATACTAGATAAATCAGTAGTCATTTGAAATTGATGACACTTCATTTTACCTACAGTGGAATGATTGATTTCTAATAATTTTGCAGTTGTTGAATTCCCCTTCTTTTTGAGGGCATTAGACAACTCTTTTTAGTTTTGCATGATGACACCATATACTCCAATAGCAAAGAGTACATATTTGGAGTTTCAATAACACAGATTCCACCTGCCTACTCTCCAGGGAAGTTTTAACAATTGTTACATAATTTGAAACACCTGTTTCATGTGACAGATCTGCATTTTTGTAAAAGCAGAGGTATGGGCAAAGCTTGTTTGGCTGTACTTCTTCCGTGGATCACAGGAGTGCAGTTCGCTGTGCACTCCTGTGACCTGTCTTCAGCCAACGCACAGACCCGGTCCAGGCTGGGGAAAGATTGCAACCATATGGTCGAGATCCACCCAGAACCCTGTCTCTGCCTCTTAGTGAGCTGCTAAGAGCCTGAGCCAGCCACTCCAGTCCCCTCCACAGTCCAGCTCTCTGCTCACAAAACACTGAGAACTGAATGATCAGCAGTATTTGATTGCTCAGTTTTCAGCCTTAGAGCTGGCAGGGGGCAGATGCAGCAATGGGCTGATGCTGTATCCACCTAGGTATGTATGATTTCTAAAAACAAAAAACACCCCATACTTCTCTTTTGACATAGATTATGTGAATACATACATTACATCAATTCTGGGTGTCGTTTGGCAAAGTATATCTCTTTTATGAGTTGGCACTGTTTAAATAAAGATCTAATGCCTAACTGTTCAAATATGTTGAAAACGTCACTACCCATAGGGTGTACATACATTTTTTTCATGACTGTATAAATGTCAGTTGTACACTGGAGTTCTTGAGTCCTAAAGGAATATGTCCCAAAACTGCCACCTCGCCTTAAGTCAGATCATCTGGCACTAAACCAGCACAGATCAAAAACCACTAGCTGTAAAGAGGTTAAAATTGCGGTTTAATCCCCCTATGATTAAAGATACGTTTTCAGATGGTCTGCCAGGCTAGTCATAAGACTGTAGTTACATAAATAAGTCTATTATATATATAGTAAAAGCACATTCTTATGATTTTGTGTGCAGAATATGTGTGTTATGAAAATAGTTATTCAACTTTATGGAGTAATATGAATGTTTCTGCAACTATAATGAGTCTTCTATTATGAAAAATTATCACAAAAATATAAAATCTGAAAATAGGCAATATGCCAGTGAAAGTCATTAACCATATCTGACTTTTAAAGACTGAAAACTAGGCTATTTGTTAGATGAAAAGTCCCCTGTGGTGTTTATAGTGTATCTAAAACCAGTTTCTTTTATAGTGAATAAGGTTGAAAACTGCCAGTCTTTTGCTGCTGACTGTACCCGTTAGGGAGGTTCAACTTCTTCATTTGTCCTACAGACCACCAAGATTTCCCTTTTGGTGACATTTCCTTGAACTTCCTGTTTTGTCTACAGATAGCAAAATAAAATAGTGGAAGGGGTTTTATCCATTCCTATCTATGATGTTCTTCACATAGTTTAGTACATTAAACCTGATGATTTGTTGAAAAACTTTTTTTGGGATGCAGGTTCAGTCACATAACTTACCTCTAATGAAGCATGTCCTACATCCTGCTGGCTGTTGGTTACTATATAAATCCTCCCTCTAGTGATGTCAGGTACTCTTCGAAGCTGTGAAACTCAGGCGTTGCATAGGTTAAGAGTAGTGGCTCAAACCCCTAATGCCCACCCTCCCCTTCTTCCCCCCTCCTCCATAAGGAAAACTCCTTCACAGAATGCAACACATACTTTTATATAATCATTCAGGAATGATTATATAAAAGTAAACCACGTTGCGTTTAGTTTAAAATAAATCAATAAAATTATATATTCACAATGTGAAATAAGGGATGCTACACACTAAAAAGTGTCAGGATACCAAAACACAAATAAAACTGCAATAAAAAATAGATTCAGTGTCCATTTAAATCAAAATGAACAGCTTATGAATATTAAATGCCTCAGGCTCATACCAGTGATGGTAGAAGCGTATTTTGCTGTGCATGTGGTATATGCTGCAACCATTAAAAAAAAGCCCCCTTGCAGTGTGTGTTGCAGGAGGGGAGGGACCCAAAAAACAATAAGGCAGTGATCACATGTCACATCTTGGGACATAGCACAGGTCTTGTACATCACCAGGACCAGAGAAGTAACTCCTAAATTAATAGGATGACTGCATATACATTATTTTTTTTTTGTCATGTACTGAAAGTACGGTGGGCACTATGTGTCAACGTAAGAAAATATTTTAATCTCAGAGATTTCCATTAAACTTGACTCTTCATAATTATGAAGGATGCCAATTTCTAAAGGTTGTTATCTATGACACGTTAACATAAAATGTGGAGTGTTAACCTATTCTGTATATTTAAAGTAAAATTCCAACCAAAATGTTTTCCCTTATTTAATAAAGTGGTAAGGGGTTAGAACCTTTGTTAGGCTTTTATTGTTGTATGTGTCCACATGGGGATAATATCCCTTACTTCTTGTCCCACTGACAGCGCCGATTCACTAAGTCAAGAGATCTCTTCACTAAGGCAAAAGACACATACAATAGTAAAACAGTGATTTCTAATAGAGTGATTAAGGTGTTTGTTAACCCAAAAAAAAAAATGCTGCTCCTGTCTTTTTAATGTGCAATTAGCAGCATGGTGTTTTTGCTTTTTAAATTATCCCTCTGTATCCCCTAAAATACCTGTTTGATAATGCCAGGTCATGACTTTCCCCCGTGTACTGACTCCCCCTGTATATAGCTTATCTTGAGAGCCCCGTGGTCTATGCAGGCTATGTCACTCCCAGCTCTCCTGTCTCCTGTGTGCCTGTCTTCAACTCCCCCCTCCCTCTTCCTCTCCTAGCTTCTCCTCTCTGCTTTCATAATTAACTCTAAAAGCTCCTATTTCCTCTGTATTAGAAGAAGTTCCCTGTGTCAGTGTTATATCAGAAATATTCTTATCTATATAGATAACACAGCACGGCTCTGTCTCTCCAGCTGACGTCAGCAGCAGTGCTCAGCCCCACCCTCAGAAACTCTGAGCTGAGAGAGAAAAGCTGAAAAACGACAACTGATCCTAGTAAGAAGGTGTGTTATCTATACAGAGAAGTATATATATATATATATATATATATATATATATAGGTGTGTTATAACACAGACACAGGGCAACTTCTTGTTATAATACAGAGAGAATGGGAACTTTTTATACAATTGGCTTAACAACCACTTTAAGGATTAGGACTTCCATCAAGGTTTTATTGCTGTATGCCAACCTTTCTCAACCTTTTCAGCACCGAGAAAACCCTTGAGATAGTTCTCCGGTCTCATGGATCCCCTGCTAAATATGAAAAATCTACAACTCTTCATACATTAGTGTGATGGTCAGTGGGAAGAATGCTCCTTACACTTGTTGGTCATTGGGAAGAATTCCCCCTTACAGATAGCTAAAAAGATCAATTATGTCAGTGGGAATTTATCTGAGATGCAGAAATTGACCATTGCTCAAGGAACCCCTAGCAACCTCTGGAGGAACCCTGGTTGAGAAACGCTGCTGTACACATTGGGGCAATTTCTGACATTTTTTATCCCAGTAACAGTGGTCACAGGGAGAGGAAGTGGGGAAGAATCTCTCTGACAAAGAAACACAACAGTAAAAACCTGATAGATGTTTTATCTCTTTCCCACACTATTTAAAACTTAACAAAAAAAAAAAAAAGAAATTGGCTGAAGATTTACTTTATGTTCTGATGTGATCTGTTTTTTATCAAAAATAAAACAAGCAGCCTAGAAAGTATTCAAGGAATTATCAAAGAACATCCTGTGCAGAATAGTGTTAAATAAATGATGAGTGTGTTTTTTGTCTGCAGTATCTGATGTGAGCTGTTCACATGCACTTGTTTATGTACAATGTGTTGCAGGCAGTACTGTAAGTGAATTAATCTTTCTGTCTCTGTATTTACCTTCCCAGATGTTCCAGCCTATTATTTTACTTATCCTCATCCTAGTATTATTTTCTTCTCTTTCCTACACAACTATATTTAAGCTCGTCTTCCTTTTCACCCTCTTTTTTGTCCTGTAAACCTTTCCGCCATTTTCTGTTTTGTTTTGTTATTATTTATTTTCAGTTTTGTTTAATTTATCCATTCATCAAGATAAGCCGTAGAAGAAATATAGTTTCTACACTACTTACGAAAAACACTGAAGACTGCTTGAATAACCCAATTCTACATTTTCCAGCTTTTGCAAGTAAGTTATTTACACATATTTCTTTTGTTTATAATTTTTTAATATTATGAATATTAAAGTGTAAGATCAAAGCTTAAAGTGTAACTCCGCTTTTGTTGAGAAAAAAACATTCCCCTCAAACATTGCAGGGATTATAACAAACTTTGTTGCAGATTTCTACCTTTTGTTATTCTGAAGAAATCCCTCTCTGTTGGGACTGTAGGCCATGCCCGCCCCCAACCTAATCCCCAAATACAACCATAAGAAAAACACACTACACTGTATTGGCAGAAAAGGGCCGCAGAACTTTTATTGGTTTACACATTAAGTAACCATTATCAACCACTGTTTTTAGAACTCAAGCAGCTTTACACTTTAAATGACAAAGAAAACAAGGACCCCCCCCCCCCGGGGGGTGACCCGACCACATAATAATGCAGCGACAGGGAGGAAGGGTGGGAGCTCTTCTTCCGGTGTCCTGCTGAAAAGGAAAACCCAATCCCTGCAGCCCTTTATATAAAATCCCTAGGGACCTTCCAGAATGTTCCCATAAATCCCATTGGACAATCCCAAATCCCTTCATAAATCTCTTAAAGGGCCAGCACCCCAAACACCAATTCCTAACCTATCTATACACATATTACCTAACATTTAAAACAGGGCCGGGTTGCCCCAGTCCCAAGAAAGTGGGCCCAAATAAGTGTGCCCACTTTTTACATTCTCTGTGCCTTTGTTCTGAGGAAATCTGCTGGGCCTGCATCCCTTTAGACGTGTTCCTATTGAAAGTATCTATCCAAAAATGACATTTTTGTTGCAGGGGATACCTGAAATCTGACTTGTATCTTAGGCAGACTTCTGAGAAAATTAGTAAGCCAATCACACAAGCAGGAAATGATGTTTCTGGGGAGCGGTCAGTACACATTCTGTGTACAGAACAACTCCAGGTAGCCATATTGCAATGGATTCTCAGAAAATTGATGAGCTGCAGATTGAAAAGGAAAGGTCATTTTTAGTGATATTCAATTACAATATGATTAGTGTGGCAATTATATGCGCTAAATTATTTTTTCTTTCTATTTTTTTCCCCACAAAAGTGGAGTTACCCTTTAACTTCCAGCTGGAATAACCCCCACTCATTAAAGCTTATTAAAGCCAAAAGCAAACATTTAATGTTTTGCAGCTTACCTATTCTTAGATGTGATGGCTGCATTAGTTCTCTTTTTAGGGCTTTCTTTCCTTTATTTTTACCTGGTGATCTACCCAGTAGGTCTGTAAGATGTGGCAGTTAGAGGGTCAAACCATTTTTCACTGACAGGAGTGCTCACAATGGTAAGCTTGTACTCGTTTATGTAAAACCTTTATCCTAAAAGAAAAAAATAACTAACTGCTTAAAACTTGTTAGTTTAGTTTGGCTTCAGTTTGTTTGTGCATCTAAATCTGCTAGTACATCTAACACTCCCCTACCCCCAGACTGACAGTGCTTCTGTCCAAAGGTGTCTCTGTTGCTCCTTCATCCAGAATGTAGGCATCCTAAGGCAGGAAGTGTGTTACCGACCAGATCACCGTGTGAAAACAGAGTGAAAAAGGCAAAAAAAATCATCAATCACATTTAAGGATTGGTAAGCTGCAATATATTACATTTTTTGTTACCAAAAAGGATGTCTTTATTAAAGCAGATAAGAGAAAGTACAATGGTACAACCATAACCAGACAGGCATGGTCGTGACATAGACAGTAGAATTATACTGTAATATATATCCATAAAAAAGGTTACGCGTGCTAGGTCAAGTTACCTATTAGGGCAGTTCTGCCACACCGCAACAGTAAGTACCAAGCAATATACAACAAAAATTAAAACAAACATTTATTACAGTATACTGTATTGCAGCTTACTTATTCTTAGATGTGATGGCTGCATTTATTTTATTTTTTAGGCTTTCTTTCCTTTATTTTCGCCTGGTGATCTGGCCAGTAAGTCTGTTGTTTTTCAACAGAACAAGCTGTCCAGCACATGTATCAGTTAAGAGTGTTGAGGCAAACAAATTAACCGTGGCAGGGGTGCTTACAATGATCAGCTTTAATTTATTAATGTAAAACCTTTATTCCAAAAGAAAAAAAACTGTTACTGTCTCATTCGTGTAACTGTAGTGTGAGGCGGAGTCTGTCTTTAACCACTTCCAGAACGCCCACCGTGTATATATTGTAAGATTGGGGTTGATCAGACTCAAGCGGTAGGTGCGTTTTCAGTAAATGCGCCAGTCCAAAGTGGTATTTTTAAGGGCATGGCATTATTAAAAGAAATGAAAAAGTCAAATAAAACAGTAATCTTCCCTTGCAGGGGGTTCCAATATCATTGCATAAACATGCTTCAGCCTCCTGGCTTTACTCACTGTCAGCTTCCTGCTGTTTGGTGAAATAATCAATCTCCAGGTCAGTAAATGATGTTCAGCCCTCCTGGCTTGTAAATGCAGCTCCTCTACTAAGGCCTTTTGCTTAAGGCCTAGGTCTGTCTCCTACAGACCTGAAAGCTCAGCAACTTGGTACTGTCCTGTAGCCTGGTACTACACTGGCTGCCCCAATGCCGCCTCTGACTTCTGCAGAGGAAATGGTAGTCCACCTGACTCCCTTACACAGACTGGTACTACACTGGCTGCCCCCATGCCACCTCTGACTTCTGCAGAGGAAATGGGAGTCCACCTGACTCCCTTAGGCTGGGTTCACACTATCCGACAAAAAACGGTCCAACTTTGATCCTACTTTGCTGTGCGATTTGCGGTCCTACATAGGGTCAAAGTCGGACCGTTTGTCTGTGAACAGGGATCCGACTTTGATCCCGACAATACCAGGCACCTTGTGCTCTGGGGATTTTGAAGGGGAACTCCACGCCAAATTAAAAAAAAAACTGGCATGGAGTCCCCCTCCAGGAGCATACCAGGCCCTTTGGTCTGGTACGGATTTTAAGGGGAACCCGACGTCGAAAAAACGGCGTGGGGTCCCCCCCACAATCCATACAAGACCCTTATCCAAGCACGCAGCCCGGCAGGCCAGCAAAGGGGGTGGGGACGAGCGAGCGCCCCCTCCTGCACCATACCAGGCCGTGTGCCCTCAACATGGGGAGTATGGGTGCTTTGGGGCAGGGGGGGCTCTGCGCCCCCCACCCCAAAGCACCTTGTCCCCATGTTGATGAGGACAAGGGCCTCTTCCCGACAACCACCAGGTTGCGGGGACTTATCGGAATCTGGAAGCCCCCTTTAACAAGGGGGCCCCCAGATGCCGGCCCCCCACCCTATGTAAATGAGTATAGGGTACATCGTACCCCTACCCATTTACCTGGAAAGAAATATGTACACAAAAAAACACAGCTTTTTAAAATATTTTATTAAATCAGCTCCGGCGGTCTTCTCCCCTCTCTGGCTCTTCTTTTCTTCGGCTCTTTTGCGGGGGTCTTTCATCTTCTGAGGGGTCTTCTTTCTTCTCCTCTGCGGCGTCTTCTGCTCTTTTGCCGGTCTTCTCCGCTGTCCCCTTCCCTCTCTTCTTCTTCTTCTTCCCATGTTGACACGACGCAATCTCCTTCACGAATGCCCTCTCGGCTCTGTGCTGTGCCTTATATTGGCATGGGGCGTGGCCACCAGATGACATCACCTGGAGGCCCCGCCCCATATGAGGTCACATCCTGGGGGTGGAGCTGTGACATCATGTGGGGCGGGGCCTCCAGGTGATGTCATCTGGTGGCCACGCCCCATGCCAATATAAGGCACAGCACAGAGCGGCATTCGTGAAGGAGATCCCGTCGTGTCAACATGGGAAGAAGAAGAAGAAGAGAGGGAAGAGGACATTGGAGAAGACCGGCAAAAGAGCAGAAGACGCCGCAGAGAAGGAGAAGAAAAGACCACTCAGAAGATGGAAGACCCCGCAAAAGAGCCAAAGAAAAGAAGACACCGGAGAGGGGACAAGACCGCCGGAGCAGATTTAATAAAATATTTTAAAAAGCTGTGTGTTTTTTTGTGTACATATTTCTTTCCAGGTAAATGGGTAGGGGTACGATGTACCCCATACTCATTTACATAGGGTGGGGGGCTGGCATCTGGGGGCCCCCTTATTAAAGGGGGCTTCCAGATTCTGATAAGTCCCCGCCCACAGACCCCGACAACCACTGGCCAGGGTTGTCGGGAAGAGGCCCTTGTCCTCATCAACATGGGGACAAGGTGCTTTGGGGTGGGGGGCGCAGAGCCCCCCCTGCCCCAAAGCACCCATACTCCCCATGTTGAGGGCACGCGGCCTGGTATGGTGCAGGAGAGGGGGGGGGTCTAGTATGGATTTTGGGGGGGACCCCACGCTGTTTTTTCGGCATGGGGTTCACCTTAAAATCTGTACCAGACCAAAGGGCCTGGTATGCTGCTGGAAGGGGACCCCATGCCAGTTTTTTCTTTAAAAATATGGTGTGGAGTTCCCCTTCAAAATCCCCAGAGCACAAGTCGCATGCCAAAGTCGGATCAGTGAAGATACTGATACGACTTTGATCCGACTTCAATGCCTTTCAATGGGCTGAAGTAGGATCAAAGTCGGACAAAAGTAGTACAGGAACCTTTTTCAAAGTCGGTCCGACTTTGAAAAACACAAGTCGGAGCAGTTAAGACGGCTCTCATAGGGAATCATTGTTTTTGTGACGTAATGCAACTTGTGCTCTTCATGTCGGTCCGAGAATCGGACTAGTGTGAACCCAGCCTTACACAGACTTCCTGTCTGTTGGGTGGGGCCCTGAGCCATAGTCAGGTCACCACTAAATAGCCCAGCACCCAGCTGTGCAATTAGCATGCCTGTCTCTCCAAAATCTGGCATAACCCAGCAATCTTTCAGGTAGCACAGGGACCCACTGCCACAATATGTTGCTACTTTGATGTTAAATACCATTGTTATTATTATTTCTGTTATACAGGATTCATATAGCGCCAGCAGTTTACACAGCACTTTACAATATAAAAGGGAGACAATACGGTTACAACACAATATAATACAAGAGGATTAAGAGGGCCCATTCTTATGGCAGCAGATAGCTCTTTCACATAAAAGTGGTTTCAGCCACAAGATCACTTTTATGGGCGACGGGAGTTGCTCCAGAGCAGTGGTCTCCAAACTGCGGCCCGAGGGCCGGATGTGGCCCTTTGCTTGCCTTTATCTGGCCCTTGGGGCATTATTCTTTCCACTGGTATGAGACATATTCTGCCATCTGACATCGACAATAGAGCACCATTTCTCCCACTGACACTACTAAAGGGGCACTATTCCTCCCCCTAATACCAAATGTTTACTCCCACTGATGCCAGGAAAATTTCCACTCCCGCTGGCCACAGTCTGGCCCTCCTAGAGTCTGAAGGACAATAAACCGGCCCTTTGTTTAGAATGTTTGGAGACCCCTGCTCCAGAGCTTAGTAAATAAGGGGAAGCTCTGCTGACTTCCATGATTCAATCATGTGCAAGCAAAAACGCTGTTTTTTATTTTCCTTGCTCATGATCAGATATTCTTTGCAAAGTGAAGTTTTACCTTTACCACATATACCGAGTTCTGGAGCAACTGCTCTTGCAGAGTGCACAGTCTTTTTGCCTTTAGTAAATCAACCCCTATGTGTTCTTTCCAATTCAGCCAATAGAATAGAAAGGTGCAGTTATGCTGAAAATTTTCTTTCTGTGGACAAGGGAATGATCAGTGCATGGTCAGAGATTTTCAAACATGAGTTTGTTTAACCACTTGCTTACTGGGCAGTTAAACCCCCCTCCTGCTCAGACCAATTTTCAGCTTTCAACGCATTTTGAATGACAATTGCGCGGCCGTGCAACATTGTACACAAAAAAGTTTTTATCTTTTTTTTCCCACAAATAGAGCTTTCTTTTGGTGGTATTTGATCACCTCTGTGTCATTTATGATCGCCGCTCTAAACAAAAAAAGATCGACAATTTTGCAAAAAAAAAATATTTCTTATTTTTTGCTATAATAAATATCCAAAAAAAAAATGTATTCATCGGGTTTGGGCGATTTATATTTTTCTACATATTTTTAGTAAAAAAAATGCAATCGGCGTATATTGATTGGTTTGCGCAAAAGTTATCGCGCCTAAAAACTATGGGAATTGATTTATGGCGTTTTTATAATTTTATTATTTTTTTTCACTAGTAATGGCAGCGATCTGCGATTTTTATCGGGGCTGCGATATTGCGGCGGACATGTCGGACATTTTTGAAACTTTTTTGGCACCAATGACATTTATACAGCAATCAGAAATTTTAATATCCACTGATTATTGTATAAATGTCATTGGCAGTGAAGGGGTTAACTGAGATCCCTGGGTGTGTTCTAACTGTGTGGGGAGGGCTCGCCGGGACATAACAGATGTAACTGATCCCAGTGACAGGGATCAGTAGATCTGTCATGTCCCCTGTCACAGAACGGAGAACCGCCGTGTTTACATTGGCGGTTCCCCGTTCTGCAGCTCTGTCAGGCGATCGCGGGTCACGAGCGGTCATCAGGAGTGTGCACAGTGGACGACGTCATCCTGGAAATTCAGAGCCGTACTTCGGCAATAGCATGTATCTGAAGGAGTTAATATGAATCACCACAGTTGCAAGCAATGCTTATATAAGTGACATAATTTGGGTCATGTATGGCCACCCACAAAATACATGCTCTTTAGGCCTCATGCACACAAGGCGTTTTTGGACGTTTTTTACAGCAGCTATTTTTAGCTGCAGACTTTTTTTTCTACAGTCATTAAACTCCCCATCATGTTATCCTATGTGTTCATGCACACATAGGCTGTTATCAACTGTTTTTAGCTGGGGCGTTTTTGAGCTGTTAAAAAAAACCCAAGACCAGAGGGTTCTGAGAGACGTTTTTCAGCTGTAAAAACACTCAAACGATCAAACACGTGCAAAAACGCCGCTCAGCAACGTTTTTGGACATTTTAGATCCATTGAGAAAAAAAACCCAAAATGTTTAAAAACACGAAAAAATGCGGCTCACCAACGTTTTTGGTCCTTTGAAAAACTGCCCAAAAACGTTAGTGCAAAACACTGATAAGAGCTGAAAAACTCACTACAAAGCTACTGCCGTTTTTAGAACGTTTTTTTTTATCGTCCTTTGTGCATTAGGCCTTAGACTGTGGGCTTGATTTACTAAAGGCAAATAGACTGTGCACTTTGCAGAGTGCTGTTGCACTCTGCAAGAGCAGTTGCTCCAGAGCTTAGTAAATGAGCAGAAGCTCTGCTGACTTCCATCAGCCAATCATGTGCAAGCAAAAAATTCAGTTTGTTTTCTTTTTTTATTTTCCTTGCACGTGATTGCGTACTCTTTGGAAAGTGAAGCTTTACCTTATTTACTAAGCTCTGGAGCATCTGTTCTTGCAGAGTGCAACTGTCTATTTGCCTTTAGTAAATCCAGCCCACAGTCTAAAGAGCATGTATCCCTGTGTTTTTGTCATGCATGTGTATGGTTTACATTGCATTCATATGCCTGGGGTTAGTTTATGAATGCAGTGGACATTACTACATTCAGCTTGCAATAATAGGTCAGTGTATGGCTTAGATTTTGTTCCTGAAAAGGGGCATTTCTAAAATACATCAGACCATCGCCTAGTAATGCTATTAGAATTTACAGGAAGACTCTGGTATGCCTTACAGAGCCTAAAGTTCCCAGTAATAGAAAACCAATACATTGTATTTATCATAATAGCAAAACTAATTATAAAACAAAATCGCAAGCTTACAATCTATCTGTGAAAATGTTAGCATATTCAGTTGTCTTTTTTTACATTGTTTTAAATACATTTTAAATCTGCTGGTTCTACTAAGAAACAATACATGCCTTATCTTAGGACCTAGTTATATTTTACTCTGGAGGGTGTATAAAAGTGCAGTCATGGGCCACATCTGTTATGCTTTTGGAATCATATAACAGCTATTCAGTGACACACCCAGACCGTTAGTCTGACTCATGAAACAAGGCTTGGAGGAAATTCCATTGTAAATCCATGCAAAATGGAATTAGGATGGGAATAGTGCTATTTGCTTTGGTACTGAAACTGTGTTAAATAACTACCAAGCCCTGAAATCCTGTAATGTGAAACCAAGAACACATTGAAATCAGTTAACCCACTTCTATAGATTTCTTCTATATATTTTCCTGCTGGAAATAACATGTTATACTTACCTGTCTACAAACCCGCCACACCACAGCACACCTTTTACTGTTTATGTAATTGTAATTATTACTCAACAAGACAAAACTTTTTTTAGTGTTTAGAAACACTGTCAGGTTTTGTTCTTGTTCTTGTCCTCATTGGGGAAATTGCTCCTTGTTACTTGACACAGGGGTAAAGTAATTTTCTTAGTTGTGGGGAGACATATTGGGGTTGATTTACTAAAACTGGGAAGTGCAAAATCTGATGCAGCTGTGCACAGAAAGCAATCAGCTTCCAGGTTTTAGCCTAGGTTCACACTGACAGTGGGATTGAAATAGTGTGACTTCAGCTGAATTTCATACCTGCCTGTCGTTTTGACTTCAGGGGCGATTTCAGAGTCATTAGTACGGGTTGCTGCACAGATGCCTATACAAATTGCACCCCGCAGTCCTCCAAAGTAGTACAGAAACTACTTTTGGGAATCGCTGCTATGCCACAAATGCGGCACTGCACCAATTCGTCCTGCAAGGGGATCTATGTTATAGTTATGAAATTAAGTACCGTATATGTTTTTGCATTCAAATGGCTTTTCGTGAATGTAAGATTAGGTCTACTTTATTGTTTATATGTACAGTACATGTCTGGCAATGCAGCATTACAAATTAATTTGTTTTACTCTTGACTCCTAAAATGTAATTGACCTGCTTTAAGAGAAGGAGACCTACAACTTTGTAGATTTTCTAGCTTTAAGGCCAGCTATATAATACATTTGCAAGTAATGACAGTTGATTGAATATATTTTACAACATTCATTTTATGTAGGCAATAACTCCAGGGTAAATACAATCATGAACAGTCCATTATCACCACAAAAAATAAACCATTTTTGGGTGTGCTATCAAATTTAAATGTTAAATTGGTTGTAAAGGCGGAAGGTTTCATCTTAATGCATTCTATGCATTAAGGTAAAAAACCCTTGTGTGCTGCAGGATCCCCACAGCCCCCCCCCCTCCCCATATTTACCTGAGCCTGACCCCGATAAGGCGATGTGCATGAGAGCAGCGGCTCACGCTACTGCCCCCCCCCCCACTGGGCCAGCTGATGGATGTGGGAGCCATTGTCTCCCATTGCTGTCAATCAAACTCTGTGATGCGGGGCATGGCCAATCCACCCTGTCTGAGTCAATAGACACAGACAGGGTGGCTCGGGAGCTTGCTCGCATGCGTGCCCCCATAGAAAGCTCATTTTTATGGGAGTACTCACTGAAGAGGAGGAGTCAGGAGCCCCGGAAAAGGGACCAGAGAAGAGGGGATTTGGGGCTACCATACTATCTCTGTACAATCAATCTTAGAATTAGCAAAACTATGTAATATGATAACCTGCCCAAATTATCCAGTCAATTTGTATTCAATCATGGAGACACTTGCGCTGCATACTTTTTGGTAGATATAAAGGAGGTTGTAAAATCAGATTGTTATGTTTGTGGTGAGCTTTAGGCTTCATGCACACAGGACGTTTTTTGACTGTTTTACAGCAGCTGTTTTCAGCTGCAGTCGTTTTTTTCTACAGTCAATAAACCCTCCATCATGTTATCCTATGTGTTCATGCACACATAGGCTGTTATCAACTGTTTTTAGCAGTGACGTTTTTGAGCTGTAAAAAAACCCCAAGAGCTGAGGGTTCTTTTGGACGTTTTTCAGCTGTAAAAACGTTCATACCCTCAAAAATGCTCAAAAGTCTATCCCCAACGTTTTTGGACGTTTTACATCAATTGGAAAAAAAAACGCTGGCCCTTTAAAAACGCAAAAAAATGGCGGTAATATAACACTGGTAAAAGCTTAGAAAATCACTGATAAGCTACTGACGTTTTTTGGACTGTGTGCATGAAGCCTTAGTGTGATGGTATGATAATTGCATGCCCAGTAGCCCTCTTTTATCTATAGCTGCCTTTGCAGCAAACCTGTAAATAACTGGACCTTGTTGGGGAGAGGATGACTGACTTGCCAAACCATTAGTCATTGGAATGGGACATCTGGTTGCATTGTGATGCATTTGTATGAGGTTGAATCCACTCTGCTCCTAGTTCTATTCCATCCACATTTTTCCATAATACTATGAGCATTTGGGACTGGTGCTACCAGGATCATACATACAGCCATATGTATCAATGAGCACCACTGCTCTGTTGATCTGCACACTAGTCTGTTGGAACCGGAGCACAGATCAGGTTGGACAGTCTGAATCCACCATGTTGGTAGGTAAATTGGTCCTAATATGTGTATGCTTGCATGTATGCATATGAGATATGGACCTTGGATTGTGAGCTACTTGAGGTATGGGACTGATGTAAGTGTACAGTAGGTAAAGATAACTGTCAACGCCATATACAGTATCTCACAAAAGTGAGTACACCTCTAAGTGAAAATGTCCAAATTGGGCCCCATTAGCCAATTTCCCTCCTCGCTGTCATGTGACTCGTTAGTGTTATAAGGTCTCATGTGTGAATGGGGAGCAGGTGTGTTAAATGTGGTGTTATCGCTCTCACTCTCTCATACTGATCACTAGAAGTTCAACGTGTAAGTGTGAAAGCACTGCTTAAAAATGATGTGGAACAAATCCATAAAAGCATAAAATGCAAATGCACATAGTAAAAATGCAAAAATTAAGAGCTAAAACAAATGAATAATTCTTGGGCTGCAAGCTGAGATGTGATTAATTCTCATGGTGCATATAAACATGTGGCTAAGAGCAAAATAGTACACTGTGCAAAAATATGTGCAAAACGAACAAAAAGAGAATATAAAAGTACATATGTTGTGCAAAATCACAAAAAATGAATGAACGAATGAATCACAGCAGAAGTCCACTTTACACTTATAAAGTAAAGCCAAGAGTAAGGGTAAAAAAGTAAAAATATTGTGCAAAAAAAAAAAGCATGTATTATTGTGCAAAGTCGCAGAGTAAATTGCAGCAGGAAAAAAGTCCACTTTACAACATGAAGTTGTTTGTGATAATAGTTAGAAAAAGTGCTCCCTCCACCAGGTGAAGTGAAGGCCCACCTCAGAGAAAGACCCCACCAGGTTTAGTCACACATGTATAATGGGGAACTTCCTCCACAATTCAGAATACGTATCCTCTGGGGTTAATAGATAAAATTCCAACAACTTTTAAAGCTTGACCCCATCAGGTCCATAGACGTATATATAGGGGAACAATTTTTCTCCACATTCCAGAGTACGTCTCCTTTAATGCTGGCCAGTAACTCTCCCATAGCATGCAACAAGAGGAAAACTCCAATAGTGCAGTATGTCTGGTAAAGATCAGGACCAAAAGACCACACCACCCCTGCTTCTTAACAACTCACATTTTATTAATATAAAAACAGCATATAAAACATGGACATGCAGTCTCTCACATGTGTAAATGATCATACCACTGCCAGGTTTCACCTCTACATGTTACGCCACCATCCTAATGGCTTTGACTGGAGGAAAGTTCATTGAGGGAACCATGATTCCTCCAGCCCCTCCTTTCGGAGACTGGGCTGCAGGCAGTATTCCAACATGATGATGATCCCAAACACACCTCCAAGACAACCACTGCCTTGCTAAAGAAGCTGAGGTTAAAGGTGATGGACTGGCCAAGCATGTCTCCAGACCTAAACCCTACTGAGCATCTGTGGGGCAACCCCAAATGGAAGGTGGAGGAGCACAAGGTCTCTAACATCCCCCAGCTCCGTGATGTCATCATGGAGGAGTGGAAGAGGACTCCAGTGGCAACCTGTGAAGCGCTAGTGAACTCCATGCCCAAGAGGGGTTAAGGCAGTGCTGGAAAATAATGGTGGCCACACAAAATATTGAAACTTTGGGCCCAATTTGGACATTTTCACTGTACTGGGGTATACCCACTTTTTGTTGCCAGTGTTTAGACATTAATGACTGTGTGTTGAGTTATTTTGAGGGGACAACAAATTTACATTGTTATACAAGCTGTACACTCACTACTTTACATTGTAGCAAAGCATCATTTCTTCAGTGTTGTCACATGAAAAGATATAATAAAATATTTACAAAAATGTGAGGGGTGTACTCTTGTGAGATACTTTAAATACTTGTAATAAATAATGAGACACCAATCATAGGCTAACCAGTACCAAGCCATGAAACGTGTAATATAATCTGATACATATTTATCCTCCAAATAGCCAAGTACTGAGTGCAATGTGATTAATAATGCTCAATCAGCATGCATAGTGCTGACATCAAAAGTTAGATGGACCAACTCTATCCAGCATTTGTAGACAGTAACATGAGTTGTGGCTTTGTAGTCCTTAGTGTTCTCTATTTCAGGGCCAGTTCAGGTTCTGTTTACCTCCCAGTAAATGCAGCACAGGCAGCATACCACTGCTGTCCTAGTGACCATCCATTGCCCCTCCGCTTGAGTTAGGATTGAATGGAATGCACATATCTTAAATAGCTGTCAAAAAAGTAACAATTTACTTCTGTGCCGATTACAGTGAATGTCGGGATACCTGCAAATATGGACTAATAGTATTAACAAATGTGCAATTTCAAGGTAAGTTCGTTTTCAAGGATGATGGATATTGCTTGAAGGCAATCCAAAGAGCTAGAATTTTCTATAAAATACCCATGAACATTCCCCTATCTGGATGGATTGGTTTGATATAATATGTTACTGCTTATGGAATGTGTTATTTATATGTTTATATCATTATTCACAAGTCTGGCAAGCACTTTCCTATATACAGTTATATACTGTATGTATGTTAACATCAATACCAATCGTTGATCTTCAGTGTATCCAGAAAGTATTCACAGCACTTAACTTTTCCACATTTTGTTATGTTCAGTGTTAATTTTGGCAGTAAATTTCGATTTTGTTTTAGTCTTAGTCTTAGGACTAAATTGGCATTTTAGTTTTAGTTAGGGTTGCCACATCATCCCTTTAATCCAGGACACATACTAATTACACAGGTTCTTTGGCTTTAAGGTGGTCATTAAACTCACTTGGTGCCTTATCTGCAATAAATTAGCCTCAGAACCTGTGTAATTCATATGTGTCCTGGATTAAAGGGATGAGATGGCAACCCTAGTTTTAGTCCCATTTTAGTCTTCTGCAATTGTTTTAGTTTTAGTCGTATTTAGTTGACTAAATCTCTGGTACATTTTAGTCAACAAAAACTCATTTTAGTTGTCTAAAATCAAATGGGTTTAGTTAACCTCCCTGGCGGTATGATTATTTCTGATTTTTGGTGGTGAAAGCGGTACAATTATTTTGCATGAAAATTTGGCGTTTTATATTGTAGGCCTGTAATTCTTAGCAATAACTCACTTAAATCTGTCCAAACAAGAGTCTAGTAGACATCCCGGGTATGAAAAAGTTTGAAAAATGAAATCATAAATTATAATATAATAAATAACTAAAAATAATTATCAAAAATAATAATATAATGGTAATAAAATGTATTCAATAATGTAATCAAACAAAAAACGCAGAAATTTGCTCATTTGCAGAATTGTCGCTGTCGTCACTTTCAGTTTCTGATGATAAATTTCCCCAAAAATCAGTATCACTCAATTCTGCAAATGATTCTTATTTACTATCGCTGTTTTCTAGCTGATCAAAAACCACTTTTGACGCAAAGGGACACTTTTTGGTTGCTATGGACATTCTCATGTTTCCAGGCAGAAAGAATGACATTTATTATATAAAAGTGCATGCACGGCTCTGAGCAAACCACTAGGGACAAAGAGGATGTGAAATGACTTCATACAGTAATGTAATCTTACAGATTACAGTGTACTGTATGTATACTGTGTGTTTCACTTTTTGAATTTCCCGCCGGTCTCCGTCCCCGTGCGATGCGACGCTCGCAGGGAACGGAGCCCGGCACACAGGAGTCATCTGGCGGCGGACACAGCTCACAGACACGGCAGGGGACATCGCTGGATCCAGGGGACAAGGTGAGTAGCGCTGCCTGGATCCAGCAATGCGATCCCGAGTGTGGCTCGGGGTTACCGTTCTTGGTACTGAAAATCCACCCGAGCCACACTCGGGAACACCGCCAGGGAGGTTAAACTGTAATGGATTATTTAAGCATTTCTCTACAATTTCCAAACTTGTATACTGCTGGAGTGCATGATCGAATATGTTATGTTATTATTTATGGTATTGAGCTATGAACATGCACTACAGACCAGTGTTAGTTTTGACGTCAATTTTCAATGTAGTTTTAGTCTTAAGCCTCGTACACACGGGACGACGATCGTATACAACAGGACGTACTAACGACCGTTGTATGCGATATCGATCGTTCGTATGCGCGATTAGAACAGTCGAACATACGACGGTCGTACAAGGGAGTTGTATGAGCAGACTAGAAAACTTGGTCGTACCAACAAGCGCTCATACGACCGTTGTATCGTGTGTACAGAGCAGTTGGTACAACAAGTTGTATTGTGCAAAACACGCATGCTCCGAAGTCAGGAACGGCCGGATGCTAATTACATGCACCTGAACGTTCTTTCTGTGGTTGTACGATCGTGTAGTGCAGTCAGTATGCAAGTTACATTATCCAACATACGATTTGCGACGATCGTACGTACGATCATCGTCCCGTGTGTACAAGGCTATAGTCTTTTGACTAAAATGGCTTTTTAGTCCCATTTTAGTCTTTTGGCTAAATTCCATTTTAGTTTTAGTCGTATTTAAGTCATGTCAATTGTTTTAGTTTTAGTTGTATTTTAGTTGAGTAAAATGGTATTAAGTTAGTCAACTAAAATGTTTTAGTTGGTTTTAGTCGACAAAATTAACACTGGTTATGCTACAGCCTTATTTCAATGTAGATTAAAGCGGAGGTCCGTCGCCGCCCCTTTAAAAAGTCAGCAGCTACACATACAGTAGCTGCTGACTTTTAACATTAGGACACTTACCTGTCCTGGAGTCCAGCAATGTTGGCACTGCCACCAATCTTCTAATTGGCTGGTCGAGTGCTGCTGCCGCCATTGAGGCTGAGGGAACCCAGAAGTGTAGCCTTTTGGCCTCACGCCGTGCCCCTACTGCACATGCGCGAGCTGCCGCACTGGCCTGCAGCGGAGGAGGAGGGAGCCAGGCTGCTGACGTCAGCGGCCCACGCTCCCGGATGTGGGGGAATAGGACACCTGTCAAAAACAGGTATCCCCCCCCCTTCCCCAAAAGGTGCCAAATGTGATACCCGAAGGGGGAGGAATCCGACGAGCGGAAGTTGCACTTTTTGGTGGAAGTCTGCTTTAAATTCAATTATACAAGCAATACCCCATAATGACAACGCTTGTTTGAAAGCTTTGCAAATTTATCAAAAATGAAAAACAAAAATAATCACGTGTACATAAGTGTTCACAGCTTTTGCTCAATACTTTTTTGAAACACCTTTGGCACCCTATATGAATTTCCCTTGGTTGCTGATGAACCAGCCGAAATTCACTTCATGAGAGGCCTAGTTTCCAGCCTTCTGTCCGACATCCTTTTAGGGTCCTTTCAAATGAGCGGAGCCCGTTTTCCCTGCTGAGCTGGCGGATGACAGGTCAGTCTCTGCACTCTGTGCAGAAACTGACCTGTCAGAGTTCCGCTCTCCTCTATGGAGGATCGGATGAACACGGACCGTCTGTCCGTGTTCATCCGATTCGATCCGCCAGACGGATGGAAAATAGGGTTTCCATCCATCTGTGTTTAGTGGATCGGATGTCAGCGGACATGACATCCTTCGCTCCATAGAGGACAATGGAGCGTCCGTTCAGGTCCGCCTGAAAAACTGACAGGCGAACCTGAACGGTCCGTGCGTGTGAAAGGGGCCTTTTTGAAAAATCAGAGAAGCTGAGCAGAATATTTTCAGCTGCATCCAATCAGATGAAGCCACTGCATGGATGGAGGAATATGATGGCTATATTTATATATATATATTTATGGCTATTTTAAGAAAATTGTACAGAGATTATACCAATCAGATTGTACTATCAATACCTAGCTTTAGCAAAAGCTGTTTTCCAGTATGGTGATTATCTGCCATTTTATGTTGTTGGGTGTTCATTTATTAGTTCATTCAAACTTTATTGCAGAACATGTTTTAATTGCTTTGCCTTGATATGCAATAGTAGCTGTGTATCACATCCATTTGTATGGACATGTTGGATCTGTAATCATATACGAGGACAATACAATGAACAGCCTTGTCTGAAAGTCAGGACTGTTGTCATGGCTAAGGTTATTAGTGTCTACAGAGGACACAGTGGGAGGCCTCAACCACACGACACATTTCACACTCACACAAGATCTGACACTTTAACCTCTTGTACATAATTTATCAAAAGGTCCAAGAGATCAATGAACTTGCTTTGAACAGCCAGTTGGGTTGAAAAGACATTTCTACTTCTATGTTAACAAAGGTAAACCTTTTCTGCTACAAACAAGGAGGCTGCCACTGCTGACTTCTCATTCTGCAAAGGCCATTAGTCTGGCTGTCCTACTGACCTCTGTCAATACTTCAAATCACCAACCCATAAGTATGCAGAAAAGAAATTCTGACTTTCCTGATATGTATGCTTCAGCCAAGCCAGTGACACTGTGTAAGGGAGCATAGCAGCGGGGGGAGCAAAGGAAAGCTGAGTATGTGCTGCTGCGGAGGGGGGCTTAAAAGTAAAAATTTTGCATTGCCCACATGTACTAATTTTTATTTATTTTATTTATTTCAGGTACTTATATAGCACTGTCAATTTACGCAGCGCTTTACATATACATTGTACATTCACATCAGTCCCTACCCTCAAGGAGCTTACAATCTAAGGTCCCTAACTCACATTCATACATATACTAGGGCCAATTTAGACAGGATCTAATTTACCTACCAGCATGTCTTTGGAGTGTGGGAGGAAACCGGAGTACCCGGAGGAAACCCACGCAGACACAGGGAGAACATGTACTAATCACGGCTTATAACCACTTCACCTCCAGAGCATTTTTTTAAATTTAAAAATCTACATTTTTTTAGAAAATTACGTAAAGCCCACAGAACATGATATATTTTCAGAAAGCAGAGGACCTGTAGAATAAAAAGATGGCAGTTGCAATTTTTTTTATGTGAAACCATATTTGCACTACTGTTTATCAAATCTATCTTTTCAGGAAAAAAATACACAAAGATTTAATTTCGTGCACACAAACACAATTTATTCCTCAATTTTGTTGTAAAAAATTAAAGATGAGGTTGTGTTGAGTAAAGAGATACTAAATATGCCAAGCCTCAAAACTGTGTGCATTGAGCTGCGGAATGTCTTACAATGGTTCTAAATGTAAAACATTTTTTTCTTGTCAATGCATTCCCTGCATTAGGGTAAAAACTATTTTGCCACTTGGTGTGGCGCCCCCCTTTCCCAAATACTTACCCGAGTCCTGTATCGATCCAGTGTTCTACCTGTCTGCCGGACTTCTTTCCTCTCTCCCTGCTCTCACAAGCTTGGCTCCTGCTACTGTCAGTCAAATCCTGTGAGCAAAGTGTGGGGATGCAGGGCCAAGCCACGCTGTGTGTGCCAATGGGCGCGCACAGCCTAGCTCAGGATCACTCCTGCATGTCTGCCCCCCTAGCAAACGCTTACTATGGGGCAGACACAGAAGAGAAGGAGCCAAGAGGGGACCTCAGAAAATGAGGTTTAGGGCTCATTTGTGCAATACCATTGCACAGAGCAGGTGTTTACTGTGTAACATGTTTAATATTTACATTTTAAAAATTTGCCTTTAAAACCTCTTTAACTCCTGTAGTGCAAGATGTTAGCTGCGTCCTGGTTTTACATCTTGCCCAGCCCTGTGTCCTTTCTCCTTGACTCATTATTTGGAGTGACATTTTATTTTCATGGACTTACTATACAGTACCTTGTAGACTAGAAGTTTTTCATTATATTAGGAGCGCCACATTATCTATCTCATCTCAAAACTGCATATACCTGCGAAACTACAAAAATGACAGTACCTAAAACTATCAATAAGGGACACGTTAAATGCATTTACAGCAGTTTAGAGCTAACTATGAATGAAAGACTTAGAATTCCTCTCTAGCTAAGATCCTATCACCTCAATGAGCATCACAGCTGCCAGCACTAGAACCTGGACACAAACAAGTAAACAAATAATTTGAGTAGTTCAGCGCTCTGTAGTAATGCATCTCCCCTCATACCTGAACTACACATCAAGCACCATCAAACCAGTGATGTGCGAACGTAAAGAGAAAGTAAACCTGGGGTTTTTTTTTTCTTTTTTCCTACCTGCAAAGTAAAGGCATAATGTGCTAGTATGCATGGCATACTAGCACATTATGTGATGCCTGCAAACAAAGCCCTTGTCGTCCTTGCTCGAGGCCGCATCCATCTTCATCCGTCTTCCTTCCGGGCTTGTGGACTCCGACTGTGTGACTGGCCAGAGCCACAATGACGGCATTCCTAGGCATGCATGCGGGAGCTGCACAGGCTTCTGAAGAAATGGCACGGGCAGCCGTTCCTTAAGAGCGCATGCTCCAATGACATCATCGGCACAGTATACAGTGAATATCTCCTAAATAGTGCATGTTTAGGAGATATTTACAGTACCTATAGGTGCAAAGAATACCAGAAGGCTTACTTCCTCTTTAATAACAAAAAAAAAGATCTGTTTTGGGAGATATACACATATATTGTATATATAATATAGGTCCACTCTGTAAACCTTCTGGGAAGGTTCCTTTTTTATTACTTGAAACTACTGTAATCCATATGCACAAACAACTCCACGGCAGTGCTGTCATTTATTTTAAGTCGCACAATAGTCCTAGGATATAAGTTCTTTTAATTTTTTTTTTTTTTTGTTAATATTTTTCCTTTTTATACAATTTTTTCATTTCACTTTATTGCTATCACAAGGCACTAACAATCTCCTATTTGATAGCACTGGGCAGGCAACAGGTACTCTCTATGCACACATCAGGGGTCTCTTCTTCCCTCTTCAGCTAAAGCACATACAAAAACAAGAAAGGGAGACCTCCTCTAATTGTAAAAAGTTAGAAATCGATTTATTAAAAGCTTGAGAAAGGAGCACGCATGCCCGGAGGTGGCACTACGCATGCTCTGAAAATGCATTGCACCTCCCCTGTCTGGTGACATCATCACACTATGTAGGCACTGCATTAAACAGACTTCCTGACAGCCAGCGACCAAGAAGAGAGTGGAAGGTGTTCCTTCCCCGGCATTGCGGCTGATAACTAGGCCGTTGTGGATGTTCCGGCGATACTGAGCAGATGCCCACTAAATTGATGAGCCTGTTATATAGTTACTTACATGTGGGTGGCTTATAGCTTTTAATAAATTGATTTTTAACCTATTACACTTGAGCTTGCCCTAGGCCTAGATGAATGGATTTAACTGGGTTTTAATGAGGACTGTTTTCATATTGTTCATGAGAATAGACTATTAAGCTAAATTTAAGATTTTTCTTTACTTTCACTCTCTGTGAAAATGGGCACCAGGACAGATAGAAAAAATGAATCTTCCTGGCGGTGCGTAGACATCAATAAAGACCTGACAGATGTTCCAATCCCTTTCCACTGTATCGGAAACTAAAAAAAAGTTTTTTTTTGTTGTATTTTAAGAATTATTAGCAATAATACCTGGGATATCACCCATCTCCCTATTGTTGCTTAAATCTCAACTTTACAGTATTACTAAACCCAGGACCCTGCATTCACTATATCTGGTCTCCCACAGTACACAGAACATGGAAATGCAATTTTCTCCTACGTTCACTGACAGACGCAGCTCTTCATTGACTTTGTGGGGTTTTATGTTCGTCTTACCAGGAGTTAACTAGGCAGGCAAAAGAATTCAGCTGGCCCCTCCCCTGGGGGCCATCCTCTTTCCCTACATTAAACCCCCCCTCCCAGAGGAGCTCTCCAGTTTCAATGCCTAGTTTGCAAGGAGTTGACCTGGCTTCCCCATAGGGAACTGCGGTCCTATTGTGACCATTTTCTTTTTTATTTTCTTTTTTCTTTTTTCTGCAATCAAGATGATCTGCTATCAAGAAGCCGGTCGGGGCATCGAGAGTCTTAGTGCTCTGTACTTTCCCCGACCTGGCCAACATGATGCGAAGCCGGCCCCAACACAGGGACCCGCCGCATCTTACCCGTTCCGTGCGGGTGGCCCGGGGCGAGATCCCCCATATTGGTCCCCTTCCCGATTCGTTCGGCAGGGTGACCCTGGGCCTGCAGCGACCCCCCGTCAAGGGTGGAAAGTCTGCATCCGGGTGGCTACCGTGGCGTCGGACTGGTAAGTGAGCGCCCTGCCTCCCTCCCCACATGGGGAGTGAGAGGGCCCGACGTCCGCGAATGCA
>BLSH010534970.1:611161-622291 GCA_018402905.1 Glandirana rugosa
TTACCGGTATGTTGTGGGGGTCCAGTCAGACAGGGTTTATGTTAAGGTACAGACATAGAGGGGTCATGTTAGTGGGGGGTCCAGTCAGACAGGGGTCATGTTAAGGATGGTCCGAATGACCTGGTGGGAGAATTGTACTGGGGACAGACTGACCTAGGGGGAATCGTACTGGGGACAGAATGACCTGGTAGGAATTGTACTGGGGACAGACTGACCTGGGGGGTGATTGTACTGGGGAGATACAGACATGGAATTGTATTTGGGACAGACTGACCTGGGGGTGTTGTATGGCCATTAGATAGAGCTGATGATTACAGGAAATAAATACTTATTTAGCAAAAAATAAAATTATTTTTGCAAGGCAGTATATCCAAAAGAAGGCATTGTTTGTACTAGAAAAAAATACTTTGTTTTTTTTAATAATTTCAAAATGACTAAATGGTTTATGGCAAAAAAGGTAAAAACTGCTCAGGTTGACCTGGGGGGTAATTGTACTGGGGAGAGACAGACATGGGATTGTATTTGGGACAGACTGACCTGGGGGGTTGTATTGGGGATAGATGGACATGGGGGGCATTGTATTGGGAACAGACTGATCTGGGGGGATTGTATTGGGGACAGATGGACATGGGGGGGATTGTATTGGGGACAGACTGACCTGGGGGGGATTGTATTGGGGACAGAGTGACCTGGCGGGTTGTACTGGGGGACAGACTGTTACCGAAATTTGACCACACAGCAAGCTTAGTGCACCGCATTGCTATTTTCCTTGTTGCACCTAAATGTGTCCCATGTGTTTTATAATCCCATGGTGTATGCTACAAAGAAAAAAATTGGTGTGCGCTGCTAAAGTGTTCGAGTTTGACTTGAAGAAAAGGTGGCAACCCTAGTACAGACATGAATGGCAGTGTGAATGAGCCATAATAGCTGCTGCTTCCAAAAACAGACTGTTCGGATGTGAAATAGAAGGACACAATGAGCATTGTTATTTTTGTATCTACTTTGTTTCACTCATCTGCAGATCAAAGCCATGAGCTTCAATTGGGGAATTATGTCAGTTAAAGTAGAATTATAGGCAAACCTTTTTTTCATTTTGGACAGAGTAAGGAATGGTTATAACCACCGTCAGTTTATTTTTTGCCATCTGTGTCCCATTGGGGAGATATACCTTCACTTCCTGTCCTATAGCCAAAACAGCAAGTGATAAATAATCAGTGTTTGGTCAAAAAACTGAAAATAAAGCCTTTATATTATATCAAAATAACTTTGCAGTGCTTTATACCAAAATTGTAATTTTAGTGTAATTTTAAATGAGACAAATGATAGAATAAACTGCATACAGTACTTTTATCTACAGTAACACTCAGGGGTGTATTTATAGATAACAGGGCAACACTGTGTACACTGTGTTGTGTGCGAATGACAGCAAAATTGCTTCTAGGATCTTTTCTCTCCAGGTCAGATATTCTTCATTCATAAGAAGAGTGTGAGTCAGAAAAATACTGCATTATGGCCATTAGATAGAGCCGATGATTACAGGAAATACATACTTATTTAGCAAAAAAAAATATTTTTTCAAGGCAGTATATCCAAAAGAAGGCATTGTTTGTCCTAGAAAAAAATACTTTGTTTTTTTAATAATTTCAAAATGATTAAATGGTTTATGGCAAAAAAGGTAAAACTGCTCAGGTCCATAGGCAGTGTAAAGATATGAGAGCTAAAGTGTTTTTTTTTTTTGCATTTACATTTTGCATAGTATGGGGAAGAGTTGTGACCTCTATTGGTTTATTGCTGTTGTGTTATAATGAGGTGGTTACTCTCACTTCTTGCCTCACAGACCACACAGGAAGCAAGGAGTAATCGCCGGTGTATCGACACAATCGGCGACCCGACAAACCTTGTAACAGGAGTGACTCGTACGCCCTGCACTCGTACTCAGTAAAGATAGAGGGAGAAGGCGGCAAGCCGACATCTTTTTACACCCAACCCAGTTTATGATTTCACACTTATTTGTAACAGTAAATTGAACTTATATAGCGAAATATAGTATTTTGAAATCCGTCTCACTGTTTTGATGTTGAATTGTAAAAGCAGCAGTGTTTTGTCACATTAGCAAAGCTGTCAGATCAGCAGCCTTGCCACTGTTTTTAAAATCCAACATCAAAACTGTGTCACGTATTTCAAAATACTGTATTTCAGAATGTAAGCTCTGTTTACTCTTAAACATAACTGTGAAATTAAAAACTCCAGTGGTTGCAAAAAGATGTCCGCTTGCCACCTTCTCACTGTATCCTTACTGCGGACTAGGGTTGCCACCTCATCCCTTTAAACCCGAACACATATGAATTACACAGGTTTTGTGGCTAATTAAAGTGGTAATTAAACTCACTTGGTGCCTTATCTGCATTAAATTAGCCTCAGAACCTGTTAAAGTAGAGATAACCCCAACCATATCACATAAGTCTGCCAACATCCCAATAGATTTAGAGACACAGGGTACTCCCCCAGTACATGTAACGGGACTTTTAAGGCAGTACAACCAAAATTAAGTAAAATAGATACAATTTATTACAAAGTGGACAGTGGATACAGACATACAAAATTATCATTACATGTACATGGGTATGCTATGTGGCCCCTGAAGAAGGGTAGTTCATCCCGAAACATGTCGGGCCTCCACCCATGAAGAAACTACATCCCTACATGAATTACATCTCCTCATGTATATAATTCAGATTGTAATAGTCCATGCTTCCATGTTTTCTTTTAATTATGTATGATAATTTTGTATGTCTGTATCCATTGTCCACTTTGTAATAAATTGTATCTATTTTACTTAATTTTGGTTGTACTGCCTTAAAAGTCCCGTTACATGTACTGGGGGAGTACCCTGTGTCTCAGAACCTGTTAAAGGCCTGATTCACACCGATGCATTTTTAGGCTACTTTCACACTGGAGCAGTACCCGCAGTCGCGGTAAAACCCTGCTAGTTTTAACGGAGTTTTACCAGCGATAGGGCTCCGCTATGCGGGCGGGAGCGCCGCTCTTTTAACCCCCCACAAGGGGTTAAAAAGGGGTTAAAGGTGCCGGCGCTCAGCGATACCGAGGCGGTGTGCAGCCGCTTCGGCAGCGCTTGCCATTCATTTCAATGGCAGGGGCGGTAGAGGAGCAGTATATTACCGCTCCCCTCACCGCCCCAAAGATGCTGCTTGCAGGACTTTTTGTAACGTCCTGCTAGCGCACCGCCCCAGTGTGAACGCACTCAGGGCTTTCACATTGGGGTGGATTTGGGGGGACTTTTGAGGCGCTTTACAGACGCTATTTTTAGCTAAATAGCGTCTGTAAAATGCCTCAGTGTGAAAGCAGCCTTAGTGCTTTTTGCACTTTGCAGATTTGCACTACAGAACGTGTTCCATAGGAAACCATGGTAAATGGACTGCAATGCAAAAAGCACTAAAAATGCATAGGTGTGAATCAGGCCTAACTAGTATGTGTTCCGGTTTAAAGGGATGAGGTGGCAATCCTACTGCGGACGAGTGCAGGGTGTAGCAAGATGGCGGCGACAGAACATCACTTCCGTTACAAGATTTCTCGGGTCGTGTCGAAGTACCAGCAATAAAAGAAAAAAACCTAGGAGTTTTTAACATTTCCCCATTCCATTGAAAAAGAAAAAAGTTTTTCCACAGTTGAGATACTTTTTTTTTTCTTTCTTTGATCCTTTGGTTATATGCTAGCATTTTATTATTCCTTTGTAAAGTGTCGTGCTGATTGCATATGGGCAGCCTTGTGCTGCATTTTTTCCATGTGAAGGCAGGGGACTTGGCGCATCCAGAAGTAGTAACAGGTTTATTTCATCTTAGGAATGCTGTGTGTGGTTTGTGTGTATAGTGATATTCCAACACATAAATATCTTTCACATTGCAGGCAGGTGAAAACAGAGGAACACTGCTTGAGCTGAAGGCGGTTTTGGAAGTGATACAGAGAGAGCACAGAGAAGAAAAGAAATGGACGGACTTTCTGCTGCAATTTCTTAATGATCGTTGTGGGTGGGAGATTGAACGGAGTGAACTGAAACAGTACATCTCCAAGGTATTGTTCCTGAAGTGATGGAAATATCGCAATGTTTTAACAACATAATACACATGAAATAAGAGGGAGAGATACTGAGTACTAGTGATTACATCCTGAATTCACATTCGTGCTGACTTTCACCCTAGTTCCCTTGGAGCCATAACATTTATGTCTGGAACGTAGCCAATCCAATTATCAGTCAAATTTACTTTGGTAAGGTAGTGACTGAAACCTCAAAAAATTCAAAACTGAGATGGGGCCCTGTGCAAGGGACAGTTTTAGTAAGTTTGAGCTCTTTTGCCAAAACTAAAGACTGTGAACAACATTAAGGCTGAACTCCAGGCCAACAGGAAAATACAAAGTTGATGCACATACTGTATATGTGGACACTTTTATGTGTTAAAGGAATTGTAGCTGTGCTCAGCCAGTGTTGTTATACAGATATCAGTGACCTTAAAGTGTTACTAAACCCACAACAGTAAAATCAGTCTGTGTATGCAGAATAGCATGATTGGTATACTCACTGTGGAACTTAACCACTTCAGCCCCGGAAGGATTTCACACTTTAAGACCAGAGCACTTTTTGCGATTCACACTGCATCGCTTTAACTGACAATTGCGTGGTCATGCGACGTTGTACCCAAAAAAAAACGTGGGTCCTTTTTTTCCCCACAAATAGAGCTTTCTTTTGGTATTTGATCACCTCTGCGTCATTTCTGATTGCAGCTATAAACAAAAGAGTGACAATTTTGCAAAAAACCCAAATTTCTTACTTTTTGCTTAAATACAAATCCAAAAAAATATATATAACATTTTTTTCCCATCAGTTTTGGCCAATTTATATTCTTCCTCATATTTTTGTTAAAAAAAAATCGCAATCGGCATTTATTGATTGGTTTTCGCAAAAGTTGCCGCATTTACGGATGATGAGAATTCATTTCTGTTTTTTTTTTTTTTTTTTTAACTAGTAATGGCCATGATCTGCGATTTTTAGTGGTACTGCGATATTGCAGCAGAAATGTCGGACCATTTTGACACTTTTTTGGGACCACTGGCATTCATACAGCGATCAGTGCTATAAAAATGCACTGATCACTGTGTAAATGTCATTGGCAGTGAAGGGGTTAACCTGAAGGGGGTGCTCTAAGGGTTAACTATGTTCCCTGGGCGTGTTCTAACTGTATGTGGGCTGGCCTGGCTGGGGTAAGGGAGAAACCACGGCTTCCATATAGAGGAAGCCTGTGATCACCGCCCTTCCCCCTCTAACAGAATGGAGATCCGTGTTTACTTACACGGACCTCAGTTCTTTCACTGCGGGGGGGGGGGCATCGCAGGTAGCCGGCGGCGATCGACTCCGCCCTACCCGCTCCCTGCCACCCCCAACACAGTGAACGCGTGAGCGCGCCTCCGGCGGTACGCGGGCGCTCACAGTGAGGGATATCGCAGCGGCCGTCATATGACGGCGATTTGCGATATCGAGCCACTTTGTCACCGTCAGACGCCGGTCGGCAAGTGGTTAAAGAAGGACTATGGTCAAAATGATAAAATCAATGTTATGCACCTATATAGTCTGTTAAACATCTCACTGATTGTTTTGCAAGAAGCAGTAAGGATGTTGAGATATTTACCTTGTCCCCTGCTCTCGTGTTCACTTCCTTTAATGAGGAGACAACTTTACTTCCTGGTTTTCAAATTTCCTCTTGTCTGGTTTTGCATGCTATCTCTCTGCAGAAACGTCCTGACATCACTGGAGGAGGTGCTCTTGTAATACATGGAAATATCAAGCATTTTATTCTACACAGAAGTCCCGATTAGGCCCCGCCCATGATCGACCCTTGAAGCCCCATCCACTTCCACGTGCCCCACCTTTGCCCACCCACTGCTCTAGCTCCTAGCTTGGCTTCTGTTCTGCCAGTTTACAAATTACTAAAGGAGAACAGGCAGAGAGAAGCACACAGATTAATAGACAAATCAGTGTGGAAACTAACCTGTACTGACTGTGCTGTTTTACATAGCACACACCACACCCAGCTATTGATTGGCAGATGGGTGTGTGCTATGTAAAATAAACTGAGCATGAAAGAAGGTAGGAGGACTCTGGAAAATGTAGTTTCTTATGGGAGATACAGAAGCTAGTTCACTGAAAGGAAATTACATCTGAGCTCTGCTGAACTCCTCCCATCATCACTAACACTATGCAGCAAAGAAGGAATGAATAGGGGGATTATAGACCACAGTTGCAGCTATATGGTAGGAAAATAATCATTTCAGTTATTATGTTTATTACCATGTGTAACTTTAAGGTCTTTATATGAGGATTTACTAAAATATGTATGTTGCCTATAGTTGTACTTTAAGGGATTAATCCTCTGCATTGTGTAAAAATGCTCTTTTATCCTGTATGCACAGATCCTCCCCTCCTGTAGGGTCTCTCTGGGCAAGGCCAGATAAGACACAGTGAGAGTAATCCCCCTGCACATGCTCAGTTTGGTCTTTATTGCTGGAGAGAACATCGCCTTGTTGAAGTGAGCTGTTCAGGTCACATGATATTGACATCACACATTTGGGCATGCATACAGATCCTAAATGACAGCCCAGTCCCTCCCTCCTCCATTCCCAATAACTAAAAAAGAACACAGTGGGTGAGATGTCACATCTTGATTGATGGATGATCCGCCTCCCATAACAGCATGAGGACACAGGCTATAGTGGAAATCTCCTCCTACCTGAACACTCAGTACTCAGGCAGACCCTACAGTTTATCAGGTGATGGTGGTATACAGATCAGTCAAAAAAAAGTATATAGCGGCAGTATTTTATTGTAAAAAGAAGATTTATAAACTATGGGCGCTGCAGGGGAGGGGGGGGGGTGTGAACTATTTTTATATTACTGGGTTTAGTAACACTTTAAGCCTCCTACATACAATAAGAATATCAGACCAATGATTGACTTGTTTTGTTTGTTTTTGTTTTTTTGCATGCTAGCCTCATATCGAAAACGAAGAGGCTACCAAACTCTCGTATGACAGAATACAACTTCGGGAGTGATGTAATATGCTGTATTGTATTGTAATGTATTCTTTCATTTCCGAGCATGCGTGATCTTGGATGAATACTGTACTGATTAAGGCTGGGTTCACACCAGTGCGAATTGGATGCGTGGTTTCCTGCATCCAATTCGCATGACAGGAGAGTGTGGCCGGCTCTCATTGGAGCCAGTTCACACTTCTCCGGGGCGGCTGTAGAGCGGATTGCACAGGAGTTCTGTGCGTCTTTGGCTCTGTTTCAGGTCCGAATTCAGGCAAAAATTTGGGCCTGATTCGTCCCTGAAACGGAGAAGAGGGATGAACCAGACCCCTGCTGTGAGCCGCGTCTGCACTAAGTGTGAACCCAGCCTAAATTAAAATTGTTCGTTCTAGTATCGTACAAGAACATTTTTTGTGTTTGTCCCTTTGGATAATTTCACATGAACTGTCGTGATTGGCTCTTGAAAGCTGTGTACTAGCAATCAGGTTATGTGATATAATAGCTTCGAAAGTGATATTTTTTATCCAATTTTCTGATCATATGTGCTAGGCATTACTTTTAACCCCTTGACTCCGACGTAACACAAATATGCAGCCCCACTAGACTGGGCTTTTTTCTGTTTGGCCACATATTTGCGTATCTCCCTTTGTGCGCAGAGGATCTCACCGTAAGCCCCGGGCCACGTTCTAATGATCGGGACCCGGAACTCGAGATTCCGGGTCACCTGATCGCTGTGATAGCTTCTGATTGGCTTTCACAGTGTATCACAGTGATCAGTCACTGTGAAGCCTACCCCTGTGTTTTCTTTCTCTGTAAACGGAAGAAAGAGATACATTATATCTCTCTCCCTTTGCAGAGGAAAAAAAAAAGTGTGTAAAAAAAATAAATATAATAATTTAAAAAATAAAATTCAAAAAAATACCTAACTGAAGGTTTGATCTAAGTCAGTGCCAGAGTTAGCGCTTGGGTCAGGGTTAAAGGTCAGGGTCAGTATTTTTTGGGAATATTCTTTTTTTTATTAGTGTCAGTGTGTTTTAGGTAGGATAAAAAAAAAAAAATGCGCACTATTGTTTCTGGGCTGTACTATGGGTACATGTAGAAACACCTAACATACACATTTGTGGTATCGCTGCAATCGTCAAGAGCAGGATAATTTCATTTGGGTTCTTTGGTAAATCACAATGGATCTCTGATGAGTATTAGCAAGGTCTGGGATGCTGCTACCCGCAGAAGGTTTTTTATACCTTGAGCCTTTAGAACCTATTTAATGCCGGGCTTATGGAGGTCTCCAGTATAAAACTTCTCTCAGGTTACTTCTCGTTTGAATGAGACCATAACTGATGAAAAATGATCAGCCATTTTTTCTGGCACCTTTAAGAAATTCCCCAAAATTTGTACGTGGTCATCCTACTCCCAACTAGATTAAAGGGCAATAAAGCTTTAAGCTACATGGATACCTGAGCACCCCATGGGAGCAGGAGAATTTATCTCCCCCTTCCCCCACCTTTATTTCCCTTTCTTCTTCTCCTTGTTACTCCCTTCTCTCATTACCCTTCTCTCCTGCCTTGTACTTCTTCAAATTGCCTTTACTTCCCAATTTTTTGTTTTGCTCACTGATCCCTTGGAACGCTCTGTTGACAATTACTTATTCACTCATGTTAAAGTGGTTGTAAACCCCATTCATGAAACCTGACCAAGGCACATATATCTGTAGTGTTTACTTATCTCTCTCCAAAGCACTAAGGGCCGGTTCACACCTAGGAGATTTCCAAAGCGATTTGTGTCTCCTCAAGTCTCTTCAAATCGTTTGACATCAGAAATCCCATTGAAATGAATGGGAACCATCTTAATATACACTGCTCAAGTCTCTCCGAGTCTGAGGCGACTTCTGAAAAGGTTCCTGTACTACTTGGAGGAGATTTCTAGGCGATGTCAGCCCATAGCCCAAGTCAATGGAAGTCGCTTCCAAGTCTGATCACCATCTATATATAAGCGATTTTCCAGGAAGAAGAAAATAAATATCCCAGGGTACGCAACAATAATTACCACAGACAAAGTCATCTGGCATGTAAATCGCTTGCAAATTGCACTGTAAATCGCTTGAAGTCGCGCTGTGTCTCTTGAAATCGTGCTGTAAAGTAGCGGTGAAGTCTCTTTCAAATCGCCTAGCAAAGTCTCTTCTGCAGTCGGATCGCCTAGATGTGAACCAGCCCTAAGAAAGAAATTCACAAAAAAACATCCGCTGCAGGCTCCTCTTGTATCTTACATCATACAAAAAGTCCAATGTGAAAAAAATATTCATATGTCATAACAGATGGTTACAGTGAATTACAGAGAGCTCAAATTAACTAAAAAAGATTATAAAATGGCTACAATGTTTGCGTGATAATGTTAGCACCTCAATTAATGATGTATTGTCCTTTATGCCTAAATAAGTCCATAAGGTTTCAGTTTATACAAATCCAGGAGCTTTTACTGTGTCATATGTTTTTGTTGATCAATGACACATTAAAATAAATAGCTATCGCGTCCCTTAAATTGCATGCTATTGGACATTGCAAGTTTTTTTTTTTTTCATCACTACAATTAAAAGCAGATTTCATACATGTATGCTAGGAGTTCTAATAGCACTTTGCTCATTCTCTTGACATTTGCCCTTCTATAGCTAGAAGCTAACTCGGCCAAGCTATGTGCCAGTAAAAGGACTTCAGACTCTCAGACAGACGTGAAGAAAGAAAAGACAGAGCAAAGGCGCCTGCTGGAAGACACTCACATTGCAGCAATGGAACTCAAAAGGCAGTTGGAAAATAATGAACGGAACTGGAAAGTGGAAAAGATGGAGTTATTGGAAAGATTTGACAGTGAAAGAAAAGAATGGGAATGTCAATGGAAGTTGATGCAGAAAAAGATTGAAGAGGTAATACATCTTTTGGATCATACCACCGTTTTAACAACTTAGCATTGCCATGTCTATATTACGACTACAACTTTATCTACACTAAATGCATTGTTTTTTTGGGTTTTTTTTACTCGTGTTCACTTTTTTACTTGTGTTCAACTCCTATGCAATTGTATTCAATCCTGTATTTAGCTGCCCTGATATTTTAGTATTGGATGGATGCAGATGGGCTAAAGTGAGTCCTGATTGTGGTTGTGTACATCAGTCTGGAATTTCAGTGTTGACATGGCATGTCATCATCAGGCCTTCAAGTGAAAAAAAATGTGTATAAAAAAAAAATAAACATCAGGAGGGAGAGACCTGGGAGATCTCGTGCACATTGCTGGATCGAGATTAAGTGGTAGTAAACCCTCCTATCATTTTCAGCCAAGGAAGCTGCCATCTTGGCCTCTGTTTAATCTACAACTGCCATGATGCTGCACATGTGATCAGCTATGACACCAGCTATTGGATGGTTTGACAGTTTGGTTTAGAGCACAGCTAATGGGAGTGTTACATTTCCGGCACGTGCCGGAAATGTAACTGGTTTTTAAACTGTTAAATGGATGGGTTTACTACCGCTTTAAGTAAGTATTAGGGGGTGCTGAGTGGGGAGCACCGCACTGAAGGTATTTTACCTTCATGCATAGAATGCATGAAGGCAAAAAACCTTCCGCTTTTACAACCACTTTAACCGCTTGCCGACGGCTGATCGGCAATTGACGGCGACAATGTGGCTCTGTAACGCGAATCGCCGTCATACGACGGCGGCCGCGATACAGAGCCACTGTGAGCGCGCGCGCGCCGCCGGAGGCGCGCCCGCGCGCTCACTGTGTCCGGGGGGGTCCAGGGAGCGGGTGCGGCGGCTTCGATTGCCGCCGGCCACCCGCGATGCCCCCCCCGGAGCGAATGAGCGGAGGTCCGTGTATGTAAACACGGACCTCCGCTCTGTGTGAGGGGGAAGGGAAGTGATCACAGCCTTCGTGTAAGTGAAGGCTGTGACCACTTCCTTTCCCCAGCTAGGCAAGTCCCCCTACAGTAAGAACACGCCCAGGGAACACAGTTAACCCTTAGAGCGCCCCCTGCAGGTTAAC
>BLSH010534970.1:640815-657125 GCA_018402905.1 Glandirana rugosa
AGAGAGACAGACCCATCTACGCCCTCTCAGAGACCCCCATATTATACGAGACACTTCTTTAAAATTAACATACTTCGCCAGAAATCGACGATAGTATCACCCTTACATGCAGCGATGATTCCAGACCCCTCGATGTGGGCATCCAAGGGAATAGTGACGCTTAGGCAGGTCATGACAGATGGGAAGATTATTCCGTTCAAGGACCTCAGAATTAAGTTCGCTCTCCCTAACTTTTTTATTTTCCGATACTGGCAATTGCGACACGCCCTGGGGGCTCAATTCCCGCGGGGGGTGACGTTAGAGTCCGACCCAATTGAGCGCCTCCTTATTTCGGAAATGATGGGCAAACCCCTCTCTACCCTTTATTTGTACCTCTCCGTGGCGTATGATACCAAGACAGCGGACTCACTGGCTAGGTGGAGGGCAGATATACCGGGACTGGGGGAAGAGGAATGGTCAGACTGTGTAGCGACGTACATTCCCACTATGATAGCAGCTAAAGACCGCTTCATACAATTAAAATTTCTTCACAGAGCATATTATACCCCCAGAGACTCTCCCGCATCTACCCAGACAGAGAGAGTGTTTGCCCCAGATGTAGATCCGACCAGGGCTCATTCTGGCATATGGTTTGGGCTTGCCCCAAATTGAATTCGTTCTGGGAAGGGGTGGCGAGGGAGTTGGGAGAGATTTGTGACACACAGATACCGGTGGATCCCATGGTTCTCCTACTCAGCTGTTTGGAGGAGGTGGAGGGGGACAGATACTCTAAGTTGTGTATCACTTTTTCCCTCTTTTATGCCAGAAGAGAGATATTATTGAAATGGAAGTCGGAGCAGGCCCCCACCTGCGAGGCTTGGAGGAGGTCGGTTGTGTCGGTTCTGCCATTATATAAACTCACATACGAAAGCAGGCAGTGCCCCAAAAAGTATGAAAAAATTTGGGCTAGATGGACTAGTACTTGAAGCACAGATGTTAGTAGGCTAAGTAGGAGAGGTATGGTCAGGCGATGTACCCTGTGCCCTTCCTGCTTACGTTCGGGCTCCCCTCCTCATCCATTCACTCTCCCTTCCAGGGGCCTCGTCCCATAGACTAGGTAATGGTGGGAGGAGGGAGGGATGGGAAAATATCTCACACTTTTAGTAGATGGATTATGGTACTCTGACATCTCATGCAAATTTGTGTTATAAAGAGAGAGCATGTTACCCTGAAATGTACCATCTGTTTACTTGGCATGTGATACTCTGTAATGCTGATTTGTTAATAAACTCTTCTGTTAAAAAAAAAAAATCATTTTATTCATACAAACTGGATGGGCTTTTTTTGGCAGCAGTTGACAAATTTTCATAAAATTCATCTGGAGTTAGAGAAGACTATATATAATATAAAATGTCTGTCCACTTATTGATTGATTTTGTTTTTGTTTTGTTATATAGTTACATAGTTATCCAGGTTGAAAAAAGATACAAGTCCATCTAGTTCAACCAGTAAAAAAAAGAAAATATATATATAACCATACAATACCATATACACAATCGTTCGCACACAGTTGATCCAGAGGAAGGCAAAAAACCCCAGTAAAGCATGATCCAATTTGCTATGGCGGGGGATAAAAATCCTTCATGATCCCTCGAGAGGCAATCAGATTTTCCCTGGATCAACTTTACCTATAAATGTTAGTACCCAGTTATATTATGTCTGGTTTATATATATATATATATTTATATATGTCCGGTCAGCCCCCACCCTATCCGCCTTTAGGCGATCCTTGAAAACTCACTTATTCAAGGAAGCCTACCCCACCTCCACCTAAGACCTGTGCTTGAACCACCTCTATCAGATCATCCCCTGCAGCCATTACCTTTTGTCCTCCCTTTGGATTGTAAGCTCCACAAGCAGGGCCCTCCTATTCCTTCTACATTGTAATTGTACTGTGTCCCTTCTTTATTGTAAAGCGCTGCGCAAACTGTTAGCGCTATATAAATCCTGTATAATAATAATAAATATTTACATTAAGGAAAGAATCCGAGCCTTTTTTAAAGAAATCGACTGTGCTGGCCAGAACCACTTTTGGAGGGAGTCTATTGCTGTGAAGAAACCTTTCCGTATTTGGAGACGAAATCTTTTTTGCTCTAGACGTAAAGAGTGTCCCCTTATCCTTTGTGTCCTTTGTCATTTTGTGTGTCACTTTTGATTAGTTTAAGCACCATGTTCATTATTTAGCACATACAAATTTTATTTATAACACTTTAAGCAATATTCAGACTTTGATTTTTGTCATGGGAGAGATAGAAACAAAGCTATACTGTGTCTGTGGGAATACAGCTTAGCATTAGCTAAGAAATGCATATTGTCACATCAGCTCCCCCCATGGAAACAGACACATTTGAACATGTTCCCGATGGTGCATTTCACTCTTTAATAGCTAATAGAGACATAAGCAACTTAAAGTAAACCTGTGATCTACTTAAGAAGGGACATATGGCTTTTCCTTGTTTATTTTCTTTCTTAAAAACATCCTCAAGTGTTGTAAAAAAAAGAAAAGCAGCTCACCTGCAGTGTAGAGCTGTCCCTCTTACCCCAAACCCACCCCCTTTTCCCCCCGCAGTAGCTCTTCTTCCCCACAAGATGTCCCCAGTGTATCGGTTTGAGTGCATATTGTAGGGCATCATAACCCAGTCTCCTGAGGAGGCATTGCCAGGGCACCCTTCATTCACTGTGTACTGGTGCAAAGAGCAGCACTGACGTCAGCATGTCAGGGCTGTTCTCTGCATCAGTAAGTACCTCCCAGCCAGAGAAGAGACAAAAAGAAAGAGAGCCTTAGATGTACTGAATGCTAGATTTGGGGTTGGGGTATGGAGCTGAAGTTTACAGAAATACAATATTAATTTTATATTACTAATATCTTTATTTTTATATCCGTCAAGGAGGTTTGGTTAGGCTTTCATGATGCTTTTCTTTAAGCACATCTATCAAAATAAGAAAAAATGGCTGTTAGTAGACTATATTATAGCAGACATCTAAAGATGCCTACTGATAACACAGATTGACCATAAAGGTGTTTCTTTGTGCCCTATGTTCTCCAAACTTGCAGATTTCATTCCATGTAAATTACTCTAGTGGATTTATTAACCCCAGATGCCCTGCAACTTTAGATAATGCTTAAAGTATTAGGATCTTCAGATCTGGCCTCACTGTCAAGTTACTCTGTTAGGTCTAAGTAGAGCACCTCTTACCAGACATGTACAATCAGAAACATATATCAAAATAAAATGCTTTGGAGTGTTTCAGGGATTAAGGAAAGCTCTAGCTGGAAAAGGTTTGGGTGGTTATAGACCATGAACATTTTTCACATTAATTTGTTACTGTAAATGTAATTTGTTTTGTTTAAATGTAGTTTAATAGAAATCAAAACCCCAAAAAAGAGTAGAAAACCCCACGTAGACAGACTCCAAAACAGAGTGTACATTTGCAACATATTTGTTCTTTTATCAAATATATGCGGATAAGCACTGACCCTTGATATATATTGCATAAACGGTTCCATCCAAATTGACTAACTAGTGTAGAGTTTAAAGTATAACTAAAGGCAAAACTTTTTTAGTTTTGGACAGAGTAGAGAGGTATTAGAACACCTGTAAGCTCTTTTTTGCTGTCCCCATTAGGGAGATTTACCCTCTCTGTTTGTCCTGTTTACTGTTATCATTGAAAATTAAAGTGAATGAAAATCCCATATTTTGGGTTGTCCTCAGAACAGTAATAGAGGGTAAATTTTCTAATAGGGACACTAGGTCTGGTTAACCTGGTGAAAGCCAGGAATTCTCTCACCTTAGAGGAATTTTCTATCACTTCCTGTTTTGGCTATGGGACAGGACGTGAAGGAAAATCTTCCCAATGAGATACATATGGCAAAAAAACTGTCAGGGTTAAATCAGGAATAAATCAAATGTATAGTAAAAATATTACCAATCTTCATTAACATACATTAAACAATGTAAAAAGCAACAAACCAAAGCAGGACCCTCAATATTAAAGTGATTGTAAACGTTTTTTTTTTTTTTTTTATTTAATAACAAATATGTTATACTTACCTGCTCTGTGCAAGGGTTTTGCACAGAGCGGCCCGATCCTCCTTTTCTAGGGTCCCCCGGCGGCACTCCTGGCTCCTCTTTGGGGAGCGCCCCCATGGAGAGCCGATTTCCATGGGGGCACCTGTGTGGGTCTGCTCCCAAGTCCTGCTGCTGCATCCATTGACACAGACAGCAGGGCCTGGCCCCGGCTTCCGTGTCACTGGATTTGATTGACAGCAGCGGGAGCCAATGGCTCCTGCTGTTATCAATCTATCCAATGAGGACCCTAGACAGCGGCTGGGGCTGCTGGGCTTGTCCTCGACGCTGGAACAATCGGGTTCAGGTAAGTATTAGGGGGGCTCTGGGGGCTGCTGCAGCACAGAAGGGTTTTCACCGTAATGCATGGAAGGCATTAAGGTGAAAAACCTTGAGATTTTACAACTCCTTTAACATTACCAAACCTGTAGATAGCAGGTTTAAATCACATATTGCTACACCGGCTGTGTAGTTCACTGAAAACAGATATACCTGTATATCTCTGAAGCTTAAACCTTGCTGACCCCTACAAAAGCATGGCAGTCCAATAATGTAAAAAAAATTGAAATGTATACATTGAAAGTGCATCCAGATTTATTGAGGAACAAGGATGTCTTAAGGTGCTCAGTAATTACAATCTTGTTGAGACAGTCCCACACTTCACAGTATGTTTACAATGTATCATATAGCTTCAATAAATTGTAAACCTATTCAGTTGAATGGCAAACAGAAAACTGACCGCGCTAGTGTTACTACACTAGATATTATCACTTAAAAACAATTAATTAATACAAACTGTGTTGCGCTAAATATATGTGAAATAAAATATATATACTAATAATATATATATAAAAAAAAAGAGTCCATAAAACACCAAGTGAAAAATCAAAGTAAACAAACCTTGTTAGAAGTATCATCCACAGATTCCCACACCATGTGTGTATGAACACCTCCACCAGTAAAGATGTGTTCCTACCAGAACCCCATGACCACCTATTACGGGGTGTCAGGGAAAGTCTTAATGCTCCAAACACTCTGCTCCTATCCTTCCATCCACAATCAGTGAGTGGGAGAAAAGTTTTCCGGGTGGTTGATATAATAGTCACAAGGTCTCTTGCTTCAAACCATCAACGATATGCCCATTAAAAAATATATAAACGCCACAATAGTGTAATATTGTCACACTAGAAATATTTATTAAAATGGTAATGCACTTACAATTATGCAGATAAAACGTGCGTGTAAACATCAATCTCCAAAATCCAAACATGCATAACTGGAAACAGCACCTCAGCCTGACCTGTTTCGTCACTACAAGGGCTTCTTCTGGGGCATGGGTGACCATTTCCGTCATCGCATATAAATAGTCACTCTCAGCCTGAGGCCTCACTTTCATCTCGTAACCTGTGCATTCCATTCCCTTCACACCAAGACAGGAATGGATGTATCCGCACCCTGCGCTATTCTCCCCATCATCTATATGTAAAAATGTATCATTTGGAAATTACAATGAATTAAAATAAATAATTTGAAATATATGTACATCTAGTTAAAAGATATTAACCACTTCTCTTTAGGAGGACGTACTATGACGTCCTGCCTTTGAGAAGTGATATCTGAATGGTGCCTGCAGCTGCAGGCACCATTCAGGTACCGTTTTTTTTTGCAGACGATTCTGCGTCTGATAAAAGTGATCTTAGCGGCGGATTCGCCGCGAGATCACTTTTATCAGCGGCGGGAGAGGTGCCCCCCCCCTCCCGCCGCTTTCCGGTCATCTCCGCCGCTTACCGGACCCGCCGGCAGCGCCGGAGATGATCCGATGCTCTCCCCCCAGTGTCTGTGAGCCGACTGAGCGGCTGAAGCCGCTAACTCGGCTCCATAACACGGCCGGCGGAAATGACGTCAGAAATGACGTCTTCCCAACGGTCTTAAAGGGCCCGATTTTTTTTTTTTTTCTGTCACTTTTTTCAGATTTTTTTTTTTTTTTTTTTTTGCATTTGAGTGTAAGTATGAGATCTGAGGACTTTTTGACCCCGGATCTCATATTTAAGAGGACCTGTCATGCTTTTTTCTATTACAAGGAATGTTTACATTTCTTGTAATAGGAATAAAAGTGATCACATTTTTTTTTTTTAAAAGAACAGTGTAAAAATAAAAAGTAAAAAGCAAAATAAATAATTAAAAAAAAAAAATTTAAAGCGCTCCGTCCTGCCGAGCTCGCGCGCAGAAGCAAACGCATACGTAAGTCCCGCCCACATATGAAAACGGTGTTCAAACCACGCATGTGAGGTATCGCCGCGATCGTTAGAGCGAGAGCAATAGTTCTAGCACTAGACCTCCTCTGTAGTGCAAAACTGCTAACCTGTAGAATTTTTTAAACGTCACCAATAGAGATTTTTAAGTTGCAAAGTTTGTCGCCATTCCGCGAGCGGACGCAATTTTGAAGCATGACATGTTGGGTATCATTTTACTCGGCGTAACATTATCTTTCACAATATGGAAAAAAATTGACCTAACTTTACTGTTTTCTTATTTTTTAACTAAAAAAAATGAATTTATTCAAAAAAATGCACGCTTGGAAGACCGCTGCGCAAATACGGTGTGACATAAAGTTTTGTGATGACCACCGTTTTATTCTATAGGGTGTTAGAAAAAAAAATATATATAATGTTTGGGGGTTCTAAGTACTTTTATAGCAAAAATACCTGTTTTTAAGTCGTAACACAGAACCCAAAAAACAGGCCCGGTATGGAAGTGGTTAAAAAGGGTAAAAATATTAAAAATATGGCTGGAGGAGAAAAAGATATTCCATAAAAGAGCTGTGATGGCATTATTAAAAAAAATCAGCATAGCCAAACTTTAATATTATGAATTTAATAATATTATGACTGACATGAATGATTTATTCATGTATATGGACATCGTTAGAGTTCATCGTTCAAGTACAACCACCTCAAGAAAAATAATCTGTCAAAATGCCAAGGCAATAACTTTTCTGTGTGACAAAAGAGTGTTGTACAGTTTGCTCATGGCAGCGAACCATGTCCAAACAAATATATATTTCTGTAAGAGATTATCTGTAACAAAGACAAAAAGATCAGGTCTGTTATTACTGCAGAACGAGGTGCAAAACTTGCCCCTATTTACTAGCAAAAAGGTGTATATGTTATTTTATCAATTGCAGCCAATTAACATACAGTAATATGACATATTTTATTTTTATACGGTTGTTTACGCTATTTATAGAACTGAAATTATGATTTTGCAAGAGTATGTTAATAATGATATAATATGTTAATGGTATTTGTATATTTTCTTATGTCCAGGACTGTGGCAGATCCAGATGATGGGGATTCCAAGAAAAAACTGAACATGAAAACAGCCCGGAATCCTGCTCATTTTTCAAAATATTCTAAAATTAAGCAAAAGGACAATTCAAGCAGCAGCACATCAATACAAGCTAAGCCATCCAGCTTGACTCAGAATTCCAAGATAGGTGTTCATCCCTTAGAAGATCAAGATTGCAATTTATCATCCTGGAATTTCTCACTAGATTTATCAAGCTCTATATTTCCTGATATCAATAAGAAATCATCCATTAATATGAATCAGTGTTGTATGGCAAGTAAGAATCAGATTTCAGACTTTAGCCTGGACAGATATAATGATGGGCTATGTCACGTTCAGTGGTTGTGTGACATTGGAGGACTTGAGGAAGTGAGCCTGACAGAGACTTTGTTTAACGACTTAACAGATGTCAGCAGCTTAACTCCAGAAATGAACAAACAAAATGCCTCAGTGTCAAGAAATGGGCATTTACATTCAATTGATTTATACCCTGATATGATGATGCTAGAACATTCCACAGCAGGCTCTGGATACAATTATGTTAACACAATACAAAATGGAAAATTAGCAGCCAAGATTGATGAATTTAATAGGATTGTATTTAAGACAGGCAAGGGAAATTCAGTTTCTGATGAATCATTAGATGTGGAACAGCCTCTGGAAAAAAAGCCATCCAGTTTACCGAAGTGTGAATGTCCAACCACTGAGAAAGCCATTATCCAACCAGTTAAAGTACCTGACACCAGTGAACAGGTTTGTTTGAACAACAGCCTTTGTAAGCCTGTTAAAGCTGTGAAAACCAACACTCCAAGCCAGACAGCTGGTCCGCAAAATATAAGTAGCTACCAAAATGTCCTACAAGAACACAACTGGAAAAGAATCAACTTGTCAGGGCGGCCTCGATCAGCTGATTCTAGATCTAACTATGGGGTTGTTGAAAAGCTTTTAAAAAGCTATGAGACCAAAACTGCTGCTTCCTTTTGTAGTTCTAAGCAGTCACAGAGCAAATTGACACAGTCAGACTTTCTGTTGACTGATAATAATTCTGAAACGTTGAGCCAATGCTTAGAAATGCTTCATCTCGAACAAACAACAAAAGTTTTACAGAATGACATCCACTGGCAGTCACGACAGGATACAGTGAGCCTCCAGCTACCAGAGGTAAAGATATAACTTTGTGTTACTGTATTGTGTTACTGTTGCATTATGCATGTGACATAATGTCCAAGATACTCAGGGTACATGATTTTATGTCAGAGCAAATTATTTTCCATCCCACACCGATGCATACCAGAGCTATTTTTAATGGAAAACAATTCTAAACCTAAATATTTTACAGTTAAAATCATCACTTAAGTTTACCCTGGTTTAAAGTTAGCATTTGAATTCAGTTCTCAAATGTTTGTTTCATGATTGTAAGGTATTTCAATATAATCACTTTTCGTACATTTTACTGTATTTGTATAAAGCATGTTATATGACAAGGCCTATCATAGGATCCTCTACTATATTTAAAGTGGAAGTAAACACCCATTCACACTACAGTAGTTTATACAGAATCCCATTCTTTCCAATTGTTCCTGTTCATACGTTGAGTAGGGTTGCCACATCATCCCTTTAATCCAGGACACATATTAATTACATAGGTTCTGAGGCTAATTTAATGCAGATAAGACACCAAGTGAGTTTAATTACCACCTTAATCAGCCACAGAACCTGTGTAATTAATGTGTCCTGGATTAAAGGGATGATGTGGCAACCCTAATGCTGAGTTGCCCTATGCTATACATTCTACAGCCAACAAAATACATGACCATTTTCTGAGTGTATTCAGGTGTTCTCCCAAAAACTTTGGTAGTGAAACTGTAAATGTACCAAATGCACATTTTTGGACATTTTTGCATTCATTTTAACACCTGAAGAATTCCAATCCTCCTATAGAACTGCACTCTTCTTGCCCAGCCCAGGAAACAAACTCCTGATGCTTGGTATACATGCAAAAATGTGTGTCTAAAACACCACAACAAAAGAACAATTGGGTCCCAGAGTAGCTGTTTACCATAATGTGCTAGTATACACAGCATATTAGCACATTATAACAGACTTACCTTGCAAGCGATCCCATCCAGCAGTGTAATGTTAGTGCTTCCCTCCATCCCCAGCATTTCCATCTTCTCCCAGTCTTCCTCTGGGTTTGGTATCTTCAGCTGCTTGATTGGCTGGACAGGGATGACTTAACTTCAATGCATGCACACCTAAGTTCATTCATCTCAGCACAGAATTATACATTGACTGTACACTTGCACATTAAGTGCATGTTATGCTAAAAATACGTTGTGTTGCCCCTACTTCCTGACTTATAAAACCTTTGTTGTAAGCACAGGAAATTAGGACAGCCAAGTATAGTAGTAAAAACCCAACAAGAGTTATAACCCTTTCTTCATGTATCCAAAACTAAAAAAAAATTGGCTTGACATATTTCTATTATGACAGTTATCCCCATATTTCCATCCTGACAATTTTTCTTTAAAAGAGATTTCCAAGAAATCTGAAACATTTTTTTAATGCATCTGTGTATTAACACAGAATGATCCCCACCTCCTTCAGTTCCTGGCTTTCACCTATTCTCTAAGCTGTACTTCCCAGAATTCACTTACAATGCTGACTGCTGGGAAAATCTGGCAATGAGATGCAACTATAAAAGTCTATATGAGAGTCATATTCTCACAGTTAGACTTCAGCCTGCAAAATGATTGCAAATATTGTTATTTCTAGGGATGAGGTGTACGTTTGAACTGATCCGAAGGGTTTGAAGTTCGTAGTACTGGCAAATTCACCAGGCTAAATTTTAATGGACCCCTAATGTCCTGCCTGACCTTTCAACTATGGTCAGCAGAGCTAGAATGACCAATAATAGGGGGTTTTGTATTTGCCAGCTCCCTGACTATAAAGAGTGGACTCCCAGCAGCCATTTGTCAATGTGTGTTGGAGTAGTTAAGGGAGAGCTGACAGTCTAGGTAGGGAGCTTTAGTTGCTCTACAGTGCTATATTGTGTTAATTTACCATGGATTTCAATGTTGTGACACAGCAGGGTGGTTTTCTTCCTCTTGCTACTGTGCCTCCAGTGCCTGGTCTATCAGTCCACAAGGTTGAGGCAGAGGCAGCGGGAGGTTGAAGAAGAATGTAAGGAGTTAGAGGGTTGGGGTGCTAGTGGTGAAATGGAGGAGGCAATGGGGTAAGCTTCAAGTGGGACCTTTCACCCCTCACAAAGCCTGGGTATTGTTTGTGGGTGTGGAGATTGTAGTGTACAGTTTTATCGTCAACAATACCAAGGACTTTGGGTTCTCTGCTGCCGACAACTTATAGTGAATGGGGTCTTTTGTGGTCAAACACCTGCTTAAGGACCTCAGGATTCTGATCATCAAAGAGAGGGACCGCTATTGCGTAGCTTCCCTATAAGATCCCCAAAGCAATGGTTAAATTATTATTATTAAATTATTGACCTGCTGCTAACATCCCAGAGGGGAGCCCAAGATTACCTAATTGAGAGGGTTCTGCATGTGAAGCTCATTGCTTAATTTCTTGATGGTTGTAGGATTTCCTCTGATGACCAACATGCCTCCAGTTCTCTACACTCTGAAAGGCAGAACAGTGCCACTTTTCAGAGTTTTTTTTTAAACCACGGTGGCACGATCCAGTAATTGCAGGCAGTGCCTGAGCAATGTGATTGCTGAATACATTGGATTCAGGGCTAATGTGGAATCTCTGGTGCTAGAGCTTCTGGCTTATCCAGCAGCCAGTGTGCTATTTAAGATAACCATCAGTAGAGCAGGAGGTTTTGTCAGAAGAGGGGAAAACATCCCCAGATAGTGTGGACTAGTTCACTTAAAATTAACCAGTTGTGTATTACCACTGACTACAAAAATCCTGCTGCTGATGCTATAGACTAAACTTGTGCCACACAATGTTTCTGCAGCTGGACGTCAGCTGCAAAATTTCTAATATATGCTGCAGGGTAAATCCTGTGCTGTGACCTATTCCAGTACTTAAATGCTGTAAACCTGCCACACAGTGTTTCTGCAGCTGGATTTTAGCTGCACAATTTCTAATGTTAGTTGCAGGGTAAATCTTGTGTTATGCCTCAAAGTTTGCAGCCTCTTCCAGTGCTCTGCTCCTGGTTTGTCTCTCAATATACTTTAATTTCTTTTTCAAGAAAAACCTTGATTCTGCCCTGTTAAATTGTGTATTGCTAACATAATGCCCAGCCACTGTACAATGTGTGTAACTGTCTCTCAGATAATAATTGCTATTTTAAGATAAAACCTGCCGCTTCTCCGCCCTTTAACTCCCCAGGCACCGACAGTATGCAAATATGCAGCATCTCTTCAGGTGGGCCTGGGCGCTGAGCCGGCGCATATTTGCATCCCAATTAGCTGGCACAGTTGTGCTGAGTGTGTGCCCCCTGCGCGCTCCCGGCACAGTTACCAGCAGCTAACAGAAAGCTCCTCATCACTTCTGCGATCGGGAGCTTTCCTATCATGTGATCGCCGTAACAACCAGTCAAGTGATCATAAACCTTGCCTCGTCTCCCGGCATCTGAAACCTTTTAAAGGGACGGGAGGTGGGGGGCAAAGGGGTAAAATTGGCCTTAAATAAGCTTCTAACAGGCACTGAAGCCACTAGTCGCTGAAGGTGTCTATCTGGATCACACTATTCTGTAACATTATACCCACGTAAAGGCATCTTCCTTGCGTGTAATGTAAAGGATTGTTTTTTTTTTTTCAATGTTTCCCTCTAAGGCACATTACTCTCTTCCTAATGTAGGGTATTTTAAAACATTTTTTACTTTGCTAAGTGTCTCCCATTGTAGTGATTGCAGCAGTCAGTTCTCCGTGCCCTTTTTTGAAAATAGTTTTTCTATGAGCCCAAAAACTGGCCAGAATTTAGCAACAGGATTCCCCCCTATAGACTTCAAAACTATTCGCTGCAAAGTTCCCTATAGCTAAATTTCAAATCAAGCCTTCAGCGAATCAAAAACAAGCAGATTCATTCATCACTGGTTATAACTGATCTTTTACCAAAAGAAAAAACTAGAAAGGACTTTACTGGTACCAGGGATAACACATCTGTTAAAGTTCCAATATTTTATTTACAACATTGTTGAAAAAGTAACAATTAAAAAATATAACGGATCTTGTTTACATAAAGCTTTGATGGAGGTGGGGCCTCCTATGTGTTACTAAGGTAAGTGGTCAAAGTATGCCCATTTTTCTTTCCATGCTCTTTGTAACAATACTGGTTATGAATGATTACATACAAACTAACTAAGAAAAATATATACCATAGGAATGCTGTCCACTCAGAATAGTTGGAGATTTCATAAAAAATAGCCTAGAAGCTCAACTTTAGCCAAAACATTTTTTTTTTTTTGGGAAGGGTACAACCTTTGTCAATGTATTAATCCTCTCTGTGTTCCCTTTTGGGATATTCTTCTGTGACTGATGTAAAAAAAAACAGAAGTGAGGTAATAATCTCAATTTCTGTCCATTTGACCAATGACAGACAGAATAGAATGTGATATTTTGGAATTGCATTGCTGTCTGCCACTATGAAAGAGATTTTCACAAATTTTTATGTCCAGGTGATGAATGCCAGAACAGGAGAAGAGAAAAAAAATCTCTTCTATGGTGATATACATGTGTAACCCTTCTTTGCTCTATCCTGAACAAAAAAAAACATAAAATTGTCTGAGCTTTAAAGTGATTGTAAAGGCAGAAGGTTTTTTTTCTTAATGCATTAAGATAAATAAGTTAACCCTCTGTGTGCAGCAGCCCCCCTAATACTTACCGGAGCCCATCTCTATCCAGCAATGTTGCAGGAGAGACTCGGCTGCCCTCCTCATTGGCTGAGACAGCAGCGGAGCGCCATTGGCTCTCGCTACTGTCAATCAAAGTCAGTGAGCCAATGAGGAGAGAGGGGGTGGGGCCTCACCCCGGCTCTGTGTTTGAATAAACACATGGAGCTGCGGCTCGGCTTGTATGCCCTCATAACAAGCTGCTTTCTGTGGGAGCACTCGTCGGAAGGGAGGGGCTAGGAGCTCCGAACAGTGACCCAAGAAGAGGAGGATTGGGACTGCTCTGTGCAAAACCACAACACAGAGCAGGTAAGTAAAACATATTTATTTGTTTTAAGCAAAAAAAAAAAAACAGACTTTAAGGATTAGAGCTTCTATGAGTACATTTTTTTCTGTGATCATATGCACAGCTGTTTAATATTTGCTACTTTATTTTATTGAATGAAATATTGCTATTGGTAAAGGTAGAATTGGTTAGCAGCTTTGCTCAGTGAATAAACAATACCTTTGTCTTGCCTTGTGCACTTTTAGTCAATACAGCAATGCATAGTCATAATATTACTATCAGGCAAATTCCAGGGGCCATATACACGTAAGATGAGGGAAAAGATTAAGAATATGTTGTATATATTTTGCATTGAGATTTGCAAGAGATTGAAAGCAGCTAAAATTTAATGATAAGCGATAAGACAAGAATCTTAAACATTATCTCAGTTCCAAGATATAAGTAGCACTACATACCACAGAGAAAAATGCTTGAACAACTATACATTTGTTAATTAAAATGTTATATTTCTAATATTTTGAATAATTTCTGTATTAGTATTATAAAATAATACTAAATTCTGTTTGCAACCATTGTGAATAATTAAATGCAGTGTCTGGGCATAGGGAAACTTTGACTCTGCGCAACTTATTGCTGTGTAGCTGGTTTGTGATTTCAGCATAAGATGCCAAATTTTGTTTAAATATCAATTCGTACTTGTCCTAGCAACCTCAACCCCTAAAAAATATGCCAATATGATGTGTTAAACTTTTCTAAAAAGAAGTCCTACAATGCTGCCTGCAGCATCTTGACACTGAGAAATCCAGCTGTACTATGAAAAAAACCTTGATAGATAGATTTCTTGTTGCTAGCAAATCAACTGTCTCCAAAACAGCTTGTTTACATCAAAGATAGATGTAAGCAAAGGTCCAAGTCATGGTTTATGTTTAGTAAAGATATCCCATCAAAGGCACAAGGTAACCTATTAAAAGCGATGAAGAAGGCACATTGCTACTGATGAGCATGAAATGAAGAGATTCGCTGAAAGAAAGCAGGTTGAATTGCATTGTATCCAGCACAAAACTTTATTCGTTTGGACCAATGCAACACAAAGCCCCACCTGGGACCTCCTCTGATGCATCTATATTACTGGGTCCATATTTTGGTGAAATGCATTAGCAGAGGAGGTCCCTGGCAGGGCTTTGTGTTTCATTAGTTCAGAACAATGAAGTTGTACTCATACTGAATACCATGGAGTGCAGCCGATTTCCTTTCAGTTAGTGGACTTTCCTTTAGGGGCTGGAATGAGCTCTGGTTTGGTGTAAGCACCCTTGAGCTGAGGAGGTGAGCCAGTCTAGGGCTTGGGAGCGGCAGATATTTTGACCAAAAAAAGAGACAGTCTGCTTTTTTTGTTTGACAAAGACAAGCATTATTGTAGTCATTTGGTTTTACTTTGTATAAAGTTATATCTTGCAGGTGTATCTTGATTATTCTCTTCAATCGACTTATTTTTGTGTTCTGTGCTCTTTTGTTCCTACTCAGATATCCCTAACAAAGTCATCGGATGGAAGAGGATTCTCTCGCCCCGCACGACCTGCTAATCAGCGCCCACCTTCAAGATGGGCTGCAGCAAGTACCCCAACCATACTTCCCGCTGTGAGGAGAGCAACACACTGAGTTCTGAAGCAAAGGAATGTCAAACCTGGATGAAAAGCCAAGAATCTGGTTCTGAATTATGTAGTGACTTCCGATTTTTAAAGCTGACTCTTAAAAGTGCTAAAGTAAAACTAGGAGATACAAATGAGTAAAGAAGGCAACTGACCTGTAAAATAATCATCACAAAATGGCACTTTGCATGAAATGGACTGTTGCGGGGACAAGTAAAGGCAGCTAATGTTCCAGAAAATGCAGATTTTCAACAAAGAAGCTCTTAAAATATATTGCATACAAACTTTGCTTCCTGCACATTTGTTAAAGGAACAGTCACACAAAGAGCTAAGTGCACTAATGTACAGTAACCCTTATTGTTAAGTCAGATTTCGGCTTTCATCAGTTAAGAGAAGTCAGAACAATGATATATAATTTCTGCAACTAAAAGTTATTAGTTCTTGCACACAGCTTGTTGCATAGTTCAGGACTAGATAAATCCCAGCAGCCAGATGGTTATTCTGAGTAAAAATGTGTGCTAGATGCTTAACATTTTGAAGTCCATAGTAAATGGAAGCACCTGTTTCCTTGGTTCTAGCCACTTCCTTACCGGGCCATTTCTGACACTCCTCTCCTACATGTAAAAATCATCATCTTTTTGCTAGAAAAATACTCAGAACCCCCAAACATTATATATGTTTTTTTAGCAGGGACTCTAGGGAATAAAATGGCAATCATTGCAACTTTTTATATCACACGATATTTGCGCAGGAATTTTTCAAACGCGTTTTTTTTGGAAAAGAAACAGTTTAGTGAATTAAAAAAATACAAAACAGTAAAGTTAGCCCAATTTTTTTGTATGTTGTAAAAGAGGATGTTACGCCGAGTAAATTGATACCCAACATGTCATGCTTTAACATTGCGAACACTCGTGGAATTGCGCCAAACTTTGGTACTTAAAAATCTCCATAGGCGACGCTTTAAAATTTTTTACAGGTTACATGTTTAGAGTTACAGAGGAGGTCTAGTGCTAGAATTATTGCTCTCGCTCTAACGTACGCGGCGATACCTCACATGTGTGGTTTGAACA
>BLSH010534970.1:657217-672627 GCA_018402905.1 Glandirana rugosa
ATTTTTTGACAATTATAATCGATGGAAACTCGTGTTCACAATTTCCTTGTATCAGCAAACGTGTTTTAGTACAAATTAGTGCGAATGGGAGCAATAATTTATTATTCATTAAAAATCGGAAATAACTTTTCTGTTAGTACCTTCTCAGGATGGAAATGTAATACCGGGACTAGTGTTACATTTAATGGGATGAAAGAATTATATTTAATATCAAAGGGAAAATTTACTACAGAAAGAGTGACTCCCAAGAATGTAGTCAAAAGTCGAATCTACGTATTAAGTCCTCGGTTTCTCAGATCGGTGAAGGGCGGCCCACCTGCAGGTACCTGCAGGATCTGAAACTCGCCCCTATAGACTTACCACGGTCGTCGATCTCCGTGGTAAGTCTATAGAGCTGGAAAAAATGATATCTGAATGGTGCCTCTAGCTGCTGGCACCATTCAGATATCCCCGCTCAAAGTCTAGGACGTCCATGGACGTCCACCCGGCGGGAAGTGGCTAGACTCTTTGGCTCCTGAATTATGCATCTAAGCTGAAAACTGATGTAAGAACCCTCAGTGAGAAAGACATCATTTAAAAGGGAAACTATAATTTATATTAAGAAAGTAGGGTAATTTACATTGTGATCAGGGCCATAATGTAAAGGTAGGACTCTTCCATGATTGTCTTTTCAATAAAGGCTAAAAATTACTTATTATTTAATAACGAGGGTAAGCGTGATTAAACATGATTTTGTGCAAACGACTATGTTCCTTTAACACTTGTGCTCAAAGGTAGCTAATATTAACAGTTTTTTAACATCACCACTCTCAAGTCTTCAGTGTTTTATGACTAGCAGAACTATATTTCTGTACTTTTATTATTACATAGTATTTTTCATTTTGTATCATTGGTCCTTTTTTTAGTAAAACTAAGTAGATATTTGTACAGTTCCATTTTGTTAAATATTTTCAACATTTGAACAGTTGTAAATGTCATATGCATGTCACTTAATCATCTTGCATGTTTCAGATGTTGCCACATACTGAGTTCAGGCATTGCAGGAGCAATGTTAACATATAATCCACAGAACATACATGTCTTATTTAATCTTAGCTTTCTTTATTTGTAAAATAAAACAAACAACAACTATATATTGACTATACTTGCAACTTTTTCTATTAGCCAGCATTTATGCTATTTTTGTGTACATCTGAAGAAAGATTTCATCAGTACAAATGGTAGCCCCAGTTCAAAGGCATGTTTCTCAGTTAATATATACTCTGCTGTCTTATGTTATTTTTATGGAAATTTATTTAATTCCGTTGTTGAATTAATCAAGTTTCTAATGAAGTCGTAATAACTTGTTCTGCTTTTATTTCAATGATCCTGTATGACTTTTAGCAGAAGCTCTTTTTTTTGGTAGGCTGGTGGATCATATCTAGTAACTCAAGTATAGCAATCTGGTAAACAAACACATTTAATTTGAAATATTACTGTGGTCTGCCAGAACACATGATTTTGCTAAATAGCTTATTTTATAATATGGCTTTTTATGTGTAGCGCCATTCCAAAAAATGTATTATTCTCATTGCATAGGACCATTCAGTGTTACTTGCCAAATTGTAGTGTCACGGTAGACCTAGTTCTGTTGCGTGGATCCATTTTGCCTGTGAAATTGAAGTTATGAATACAGGATGTTTGATGTTCCATTTACTTTGGAGTGTTTGTAAATTGTTGATGGGAGCAAGGCCTAGCACTTATGTTATTTCCATCAATACACTGTTAGCATGCTCTTAGTCGCTTTTAGTCAATGGGTAAAGTTTGTTGACTGATATATTAGAACTACAGTACAATTATAAATTTAGCCTGGATTTTGGCATCAGCTTGTGTACACAAATATTGCATCAGTAGCTACAAGATATATGGCAACTGTGGAGCCAGCAATCTTACACTCTGCACCTACAGATATGTTTTCACCATCTCCAGTTAGATGTAATAAATTATATTCCTGCTGTGAGTAAATTGCCATCTTGCTAATGGAATATTTTTCCTGTGGCCAATTAAGCATTGTTTTTTTTAGGGAGCAAGTGTAAAGAAAAAAAAAGTTGCATTATTACCAAAAACTCAGGTAAATTATGTTGAAAAAAAAACACGATATTGTTTAGGAATGAAAAGTTGTTTAATTTACTAAATGCAACTACCCAACATAATTTTTTTACTTTGGAAAAGTAGCTTTTATTCAAAACGCCTATCTTACAAATCTATAGTCTAGAAGGCTTATTCAATAAGGCAAACAGCTCTGTATTAAAGGGTATCTAAATCTAAAAGCAAAAATTTGAGCTTCCCAGTCCCTCGATGATGTGCCTGCATTAGTTTACTTTTATCTAGGCATTTTTTTCCTTTAGATTATCATGGTACTCCTGCAAATAATAGACTGTGTTGCTATGTATGCTTCTCCACTGAGTTTATGGAGGGAGCCATGGTTGGTACCCAGGCTTTACTTCAAACATGTCTGTCTTTTTCCCCATAACATAGAAACTAATAGAATTTGTAGTTTACGGAAGTAAGATAACCTTGTGCTTTTTGTCTTTCTGTTAAACTCACGGGAAGTGACACTGTATTTCTGATAGGATCAACAGAAACAGAAAATTGCTCAAAAGGCTATTAACCTGAAAAAAAGCACAGTGAATTCTTAAACCAGAAGGTATTCACTTTACCGCTGGACTATATTGCAAAGCTTAAAATTATAGAGCCCTTTTTTTCTAAACGGCATGCAATGTATGGAAGCCATGGTTTCTATGGAGTAAGGTTTTGGAGACAAGCAGTTCTGGATTGTATCTGGCAAATAGGGTGTAAAGCAATTATTGCATGTCCTAAAATGAGGAATAATCCTCTTATTTTTGGGATATGTTATGGTATACCTTATGTTGTAGGAAGGCTTTACTATTCTAATTTCAGGTTAGAGTACGGACATTTTGTTTGCTTTAGTCCCTTCTCATCAAAACCTGTATGGTTATACTAACCTGAAAAGGAAAATGACTGCACCCACCACACCTAAGGACTTGTAGGCTGCATTGTAGTACATTTTTTTGTTTTTGACTTAATACTCCTTTAAGTGTGGTAACCCATAGCAGCCTATGTAAATTCATCCCTCACCGACTGTAGTAAAATGATATCTGGTTGGGTGCTAGGGCTTACTGTGCCTTGCATATGATCACTTGGTTTTGCCTGGTGTCCATCCCTCCATAATGCTGATTGACAGCTTCTTATCCAGGATTAGAACTGTCCATGTTCAGTCACAGATCATTACAATCTACTGAGGAGGAAGAATGGCTACACATAGGAGGTAAAATTTAAATATATATACACATGCCTAGCAGTTAGTGGCACAGAGCAACACAAACAATAAATGTTTTCAACATAAAGAATAAAATGTTTTTTCTGAGATTTGCTCTGGGGTTATGTTCAAAATAGCATTTAGTGAGTTAGCCTTTAAATCATAACTACATTGCCACTTTAATAGCATCAGTATCAGTTGAAAATTAGTTTTTGACAAACTCCACAAACAGTCATTTGAGTCAACTGTAACATTTATATGCGTGGTCACGTACTCTTGTTGACACTGCATGTAAAGCTTTATAAGTAGAGGTGCACACAGACTTGGGTGGCAATTTATATGTGTGGATGAATCTCTTTTATATAAAGATCATGGCTTATTTTCTATTTAGGAAGAAGAAGCCATTTTTGCGCTATAACTTCCATGTGTGAGAAAAGTGATATTCTGCACTGTGTAGGAGCTACTTATTGATGCACTCTAGTTCACTCCAGCCAAATAAATCCACAAGCCAGTGATTTTCCTAAGATCTCTTCCCTTAGTATGCAGGATCTATTACATTTTTTCTGCACAGGGGGATATCTCTACATTTCCAGAGATTTTCACATCACTGAATGTTGTCTAAATGCTATTAAGGCTGCTTGGCATAATTTTTTTTTTTTAAATTCTGGTCCAGAGTGAGTATTTGATGTTTTAACTACATTGCATTATCCATTTAATATATTTATTAATTTTATGTAAAATAGGGGTGGTCAGATTTAAAAACCAACAAGCTTTGGTGCCTTTAATTCTCTGTGATCTGCATTGAGTTTTATATGGCTGTATGAATAAAGTGTTCTCTGAAACAATAAAATGATTAATGTCTGCAGACAGTTGAGAGTGTTTCTTTTTTTTCCTTTGAAATAAGCGTCCCTGTCAAATTGCTTATACAGATTTTCACATGTTATCAAAATGTGGGCAAAAATGGAAAATGTGAAAAAGGAGACAATTCCCCTATAAGTCTCCAGAGAAAGGGGAGGGGTGGACTATCTCGGTGCCATGAATTAATTGGAGTAAAATTAAGGTTTTTTATTTATACAGAAAATATAAAAACAGAGTATCCAGATACACACTGAAACAACAATTTCAATTATACGTAAATTGGTAAAATGTGTCTAAACATGTGTTACACTGATATTTGGTATACACCACGATGGAACCAGGAAATATAGTGGGTCCTCAGTGAACATGACTCCTGTACATATTTCGCGGAACTCTACCGCTTCTTCAGGAGGAACATAACTGAAGTCTCTAGTGAAGATAACGAGGTGTATATAATATCAAATGGATAAACCAATAGAACATAATGTACAAGGGTAACACAAATGGCAGAAGGATAAAGGTACTGATGCTTGCCAATGTGGACCAACACACGTGGAGAGGCCATGACACTGGCATCGCCAACATTCCCCTATGGCGGCATGGGGGACATAGATTGGGTGGAGAAGATGATGCTCGGTGATAACTATAAAAAATGTATATATAATGTGCCTTGTTTCAAAAAGAACTGTATATATAAAAGAAACTCATAATCATAGAAACTAGAGGGAGCAAAAGGAGGGGGTAAGGGAAAAAGAAAGGAAAAGGGGGGGGGGGTAGAGAAGGGAAATTGAAATGGAAATGAGGCAAAAGAAAAGATGGAGGGAGGGGGAAAGGAAGGGAGGGAGGGAAGCAGGGGAAGAGAGGATAGCAAGGCAGACAAAGGAGGGGGAAGAGAAGGAAAAAAGAAATGGCATGGGAGAAAAAGGATGGGGGATGAAAAGAATAGGAACAAGGGAAGGACAAAGGAAAGAAAGTGAAGAGGAAAAGGGGAGGGGTATGAGGGAATAGGAGGGGTGGGGGGAGGAAAGGAAAAGGGGGGGGGGAGGGAAAAAACAGGGAGTGAGGAAAGAGGGGGAGGAAGGGATGGGGAAAAATTATGAGCAAGAATTCACAACTATTAGAATCACTGAAAGGAAAGGACCATATAATGCCGGGGGGGGTAGAGGAGGAATCATCCTCTGTGGCCCCTTCCTCATATAATAACACGAGACCTCGGAGGGTACGGGACTTCGCCATAGTAAAGTGCTTACTCCAAGGATCGACAACAAACTCACCTAGAGAGAGAATTAAGGCAAAGGACTAAGCACTTTACTATGGAGGCGTTCTGTACCCTCATGGCTCATGATTATGCCCATCCCTTTACCTTATATAGACTTATCCAAAGGAGCGACTGACGCCACAACCCGACGCTTTCCTCGTGCCACCACACATGCCAGTGACCAACAGGCTCAAAGCAAGGGGGGGTATTTACCTCTGGCAAAGGAGGGTCCCGTTGGCATTCCCAACCCCCAGAGACAAAGCCCTCAAGGAAGGGTTTGAATGAAATCGCTTCATTCAAACCCGGAAACGTAGCTTGAAGACGATGGATCCAGCGAGTTTCTGATTGTAAAAGGGTCTTATTCCAATCGCTCCCGCTGGGGCTAGGATGGACCCGATCCAGTATCACAAATTTCACTTTGGGAAAAATCCCATTGTGTTTGTTTTGCACATGTCGGCCTAGAGGTAGCTCATTGTTGGCTGTTTCCATGCTCTGTATGTGCCTGTAGGCACGTTGCCAGAACTCTTGGATTGTCTTCCCCACATAAAAAACAGCCACAATCACATAGAAGCAAGTATACGACACCTCTAGTTTTACAATTAGCATAATGTTGCAGCTTAAGCTTTACCCCATTTGGTAGTGTGGGGTTGCGGACAGTGTACATATATTGGCAGTATCCGCAACCCCCACAGGCAAAGTTGCCGAGATACTTACAAGGATCTCTCAAGATGGCATTATAGTCACTGTGGACCAGTTGGTCCCTTAAGGACTTTGCTTTTTTGAAAGTGATTGCTGGCTACCTCGTTATGTGGGGGTTAATGTCTGGATCTTATAGGAGAAAATGCCAGTGTTTGCGTAGAATCTTCCGCAGCTCTGCATGCTAGTTGGAAAACTGCGTGATAAAGCGTGTACAGTTAGAGTCCTCTCTTTTGTTCTTTTTATAATGAATTAATTGGTGCCTTTCTTTTTTTTACTCGCCTTGTTAAATGCTTTTTTTTAGAGTAGCCCCTCAGTAGGAGACGTTCTCTGAGACCATCTGCTTCAGATTTGAAGGTTTTGTCATCAGTACAATTACGTTTGATGCGCAAGTACTGACTGTATGGAATCAATGCTAGAAGTGGGGCCGGGTGAGAGCTAGATGCATGCAGGATATTGTTACCTGCAGTAGGTTTGCGGAACATCGCAGTTCTTATCCTACCCTCACCATCTTTTCAGATGGTGATATCTAGGAAAGGAATCGTGTTAGTGTCATACGACATTGTAAATGTAAGATTCAATGTGTTGATATTAAGTTGGTCCAAAAAGTCCCGCAGAGTGTCCATGGGACCATCCCAGACCATAAAAATGTCATCAATGTAGCGATGCCACATCGTGACATAACCTGCAAACACTGACATTCTCTCTGAATCAAAAAGGGTTCTTTCCCACTCCCCCAGGTACAGGTTGGCATACGATGGGGCACAACAGGTCCCCATCGCGACCCCCTGCACCTGGAGGAAGTGTGAATCCTTAAAACAGAAGTAGTTATGATGCAAAATATAGTCAAGTCCTTCTAGGATGAAATTGGCAAATTTCCAATCATGTGCAGTTCTTGTACGCAGAACCCTTTTGATACATGAAAGACCCATTTAGCACCTTCACGTCGATAGCCACCAATATCAACTTGGGGGCTAGCACTACCTCATCTAGAATTTGTAGAAGATGAATCGTGTCCTGGATATATGAAGGCAGGCCCAGAGTGGGTAGGAGGGATGATTCTACCTTTAATCTCTTGTTATTCACATATTGCACCCAATATTTCTCTATCAAAAGGATTCTTCGCAGGCATTGGGGGTGTTAAAAAATGATTGTATTTTGGGACTCCTGCTTCCTGAGACTCCTTCAGTGATTTACAGAGGTGTTATCACATGCCTGGTGAAGACTGAAATGTTGTGGAGGTCTTTCTTGCACCTCCCGCCTAACACTCCTGAAGGTGGAGGCAGAGATTGTAAAGGCAAGGAGTGGCACAAGTGCCGTAGCAGCTAGCTGGTGTGTCCACTTTGTAGGTGGGTAGAGCTGGTAGTCGCAGACCTCGGAACAGGATGCAGGAGCAGCTTGGCACCAGGGCATGGGACAGAAGCAGAGCCAGGAGATGAGCAGTCAGTGGAAACCGGGCAGCGAGACACCGAATCAGCAGGCAAAGCAAGTCCAGGAGGTAGGCCAAGGTTGTTAACAGCTGGGCAACATGGTACAGAGTCAGCAGGCAGATCAGATCTAGTAAAGAAGACAGGGAACACAGGAATGAGCTGAAGACCATTCAGCAACTGCTCACCAGACCAGTTTAAATAGGCCACTGAGTGGCAAGTGCTAATTGGTATGTGCATGAATTTACAATTGCACACTAAAATGTGCATGATGAACTGGCACTGCATGAGTGACATTGGTCCTTCACTCATTAATATTAGCACGTGTGCAATGTGCATAAACATGAATCTGCACTGGCTTTTTGGTGCTAGATATCCGGTTTACCTTATAGGTGTTCCTTCCCTTAGATTACTTGTGACCCCCAATGTCCTCAATCCCCCAAAGAAAACAACATTCTTGCAGGATATGAAGGGTTACTACCATTGTAAGAAATGTGGTGTCTAGATTTAATGGACTCAATGATAGGAAATGCACCTCATTTCAATCTAGGTATACAGGTAGGTCTTTTAACATAAGGTCCTTTTTTTGTACCTCAAAAAATGTTTAACTATTAACTTGCCCATGTGGCTTCCAATATGTGGGCCGTACGGTCTGCCCTTTTCAAGTTAGAGTTAATGAACATATCCTTAACATAAGAAAGGTTTTCCCTAATTATAGTGTCTCAAAGCACTATGCTCTCTGTCATAATAGGAACCCAGAGGGGACACTGTTCATGGCAATAGACAGGTTTGTCCCTAACTGGAGGGGAAGCAACACTAGGAGGGGGATCTCCAGACTTAAGACCTAGTGGATCTACACCCTCAAAACGTTTGCCCCCTATGGGTTAAACATCGGGTGGGACGTGAATGCATTCATTAATAATGTCTGATTATTATGGAGTAACTCCTGATGTTTTGTTTTTTTTTTTTGTTTTTTAAGTTAAAATCTGTTTATGGTATTTTTTATGAGTTTGAATTTTTTTAATTATTTATTCATTGATTTGTCTAGATATTAATTAATTTATTTTTTATATCAATAATTCTGTTTTAAGCTAATAAGGGTTATTATTTGCCTTATATGTATCATGTAAATCTATGGTGCATGTCATTTTTGAATTTTAGGTATTATTTTATATTGGGTGTCAATATGTTCTTCCACCATGCACATGACCTGGGGCTCAGTGGTATATATGTTGGTATATATGTAAATTTAATTGGCCTCTATGTGGAAAAAAAATGTTTTAATTTTTCAATTTAGGTATGCAGTAAAGGTTAAGGCTTGGAGGTGTGTTATGCACCTTGAATTTTTTGTTGAATAAGTTTTCCTGACATTTCATGTGCCCATCTCCATTTTTCCAGATTGGGAGTATTTGTTTCAGGTTTCTAGATTGGGATATTTGGAGCACAAGTCTACCTCCGCCTTCCGGGTATATAAAGTGTGCATGCCATTGGCCCCTGACAATGTCTTTCTTATGACAAAACACGTAGGGTGGAGCCTGGTGTTTGAGGTTATTGTGGCACCGGACAAAAATTGGAGTGCGGCCATCTTTTGAGGTTGAAACCTTACCGTGTGGATTTTCAATGCTGATTTTAACTGGGGATAATGTGAGTGGCATTTTATATTTTGAATAAAGTGTGCAAAAATAATTACGCTATAAGGAGGCTGTATTTGTTTTATTGAGAGATATACATTGTGGACCTCGAGAGGTGGGGTGCTTGTTGAAGAGACACCTCTGGTGTGACCAATAGGATTTGTAAGGAACCATACTTGATGGCGTAGCAGAGGAAGGGGATAATTTCTGGAGCCGCCTGGAGATTACTAATGCGTGTGTTTGCCCTTCTGTAATAGGGTGGTCAACCGTATTCGGTAAGAGGCTGTGTGTGCTGATGGTGGAGGTGGCGGTTTCTACTTAGGATCTCTGTTCCTGCTCCCCCTATCAAGCTGTGTTTCCCCAAAGGGAAATTGACTTTATGTGCACTTTAGTTTATCAATGAAAGCGCAGAATTTTTATGTTTTTATACAAAATCTTTTTATTCAACTGGTTCCAACAAGCAGGGTCAAAGACAGCTTTTCAAAAAGGGCATCAAACATAGACACCTCATGCGGGTATAATCAAAGAACTTTTGGGGGTATGCCTGCAATTCATGGTAAAGAGTATGGAGATGCCCCTTGGCAATTATTTGCAAGACTACGGGTTGCTCCCAATACCAGTGCAACACCCTCTTTTTCCGCTGGGCCATTCATTCCATGATCATCTTGAGCTGGACCAATCCAAGTGTCAAAGAGATCAAAGTACTTCTTCCAGAGAATACTCAAAAAGGTCTGTTATCATTCCACAACCTAACCATGCCTCAAAGCAGATCATTTCCTTTACAACACTTCTGCTTTAAGCGCTTCCCCTAGAAAAACATAATTTTCATGGGCATTTAACAAAATTCTTGATGCTGTTTTAATCCTTCAAAAACGCAATAAAAATGTGTTAAAAACACTTCATAATTGCTATAGGTGCTTAATTGTTTTGCTTTGTCTTTTAAGGTCACTATGCAGTAAAAGCAAGAAAGCAATACATACCTCTGTAGTGTATGAATGTGATTTGCTTTACTAAACAAAAATGCTGTATCTACAAACTACATACAATTTTCTGAAACAATATAAAACATTACAAAATATGCATATAATATACACATGTACAAGCTATCTATCCTCCCTAGCTAATGAGCATGGACAATGTATGCAATCGGTATACACTAAACAGTTACTTAACTTGGTTCTTCCTGGTGATAGAGTCTTTTTCCTTTATCCAGGATCTCTTCAAACTGCTCCTTGCTTCTTGGAGTCCTGCAAAACTTCTAGTTCCATTTTGTCCAGCACATGACTGTTTTAAAGCTCTTTGTTCCCTCCCCTCTACTTCCTCCCAATATCACTTCCTGTTGCATGAACTCCATGAACCAGTCCAACAGGTTCATTAGCATATGATTAGGGTCTTTTTAGCCATTCTAAAAACAATACATTGTTTTAAAATGTTATTCCATAAAAATAACTAAAATAGTCACAGCAACACAAACATTTTGGAAACATTCAGAAAATGTAGCAAAAACATGAAATATGTATTTTCATGTGTCATTTTGCAAATATGCAAGCAAAGGGACCGGGCTATGAAATACAAAATGATTTTGCTTCATTAGAAATGGCCAAATTTTAATTGGAATATTGCTGACATGACTTGAAAAGCCTAAAGTACTGTACAATGTGCTAAAAAAAATCAGATTAAACATTCAAAGTGTAAGTTACCTTTCCTACTCTCATATGTTGACCCGTTCCTAGCCTACTTAGTACTAGGCTTGTTTCATATAGTTACTGTTTTAAACCTCTTCTTTAAAAGTTTACTACTGCAAATGTCACAGTTAAAATTATTAAATTCTTTCTATGGGGTAAATTTAATATTGTAATTATTTTTGCTTTTTCTTCTTGTTTAGTACTATAAAAAACAGAACCTGTTGCAATAATATGTAGATTTTTAATCAACAGTTTTCATTTGATATATTTGATCTATTAACCTTTCTTTCCCTTTAGTGTAACTCTAGCTTTAGTCAGGAAGTTGTCAACGCTCAGCACAGTCCAGTTGCTTCACCACCATACTGTATGATGCATCAGGACTGAACTCATCTATGAAATATGAGGACACCAGTCATCCAGTCTTGGATAACCAGAGAACTCAGTACTCATTGCAAAGAGCTAGTTATGACTGAGCGTCTGAGTACAAATTGGCATATTATATGGATTAACAAGATTACAAGCTCATTGACCAGTGTGTAAAAACAAACCTCCTGGCTGTCCTTCTTTAGTACCCAAATCCTTTGTCCTTTGATTTGCTTCAAATATGCTTTTTTCAGGTTTGAAAAATGATTATTTATTCATGTACGGGTTATTTACCAAAAGCATTTTATTGCACCTTAGTAAGGATCTACCTAGTAGTTCTTTATTTTGCTTATTGCAAACAAAGAAAAAGTAATGATGCTGCCCTAGAAACCTATCAAATGTATGTTTTTATTTTCAAACTTACACCAGCGTTATTTTGATTCTATAGATAGTGGCTATTTTTCAAAGACGAACCACTGTGCTAAAGTGTATGCTTGTGATATCTTAATTGAAAAAAAGTATGACAAGTACATTTATTTTTTATATTAAAAGGTGCCTCTCTCTTAGACTGTATAAAATCTGAAATTTATGATTGAGAAAACCAGAGAGGTGATTCTGGACCAAGACCTAATTAAGGTTGGATAAAGTAAAGAGATTCAGCCCACATCTTTTCATTGTAATGGTCATAAAGATGATCCTTATTATAAAGATCATAAAGATCATTAACCAAACTGTGGGCAAATGATTTATTTTTTCTAAACAATTTCCAAATGGCACAGCAGGTTGAGTCAGCTATTATTCTCGCATATTGTGTTTAAGAAATCAGTATGAGTAACAGCTTTTATTTAATACATGACAGTTATTGAATGTCAAGATGTCAAAGCAAGATAATGACATTTGCAGTATCTCACAAAAGTGAGTACACCCCTCACATTTTTGAAAATGTTTTATTATATCTTTTCATGTGACAACACTGAAGAAATGACACTTTGCTACAATGTAAAGTAGTGAGTGTACAGCTTGTATAACAGTGTAAATTTGCTGTCCCCTCAAAATAACTCAACACACAGCCATTAATGTCTAAACCACTGGCAACAAAAGTGAGTACACCCCTAAGTGGAAATGTCCAATTTGGGCCCAAAGTTTAAATATTTTGTGTGGCCGCCATTATTTTCCAGCACTGCCTTATCCTTCTTGGGCATGGATTTCACCAGAGCTTTATAGGTTGCCACTGGAGTCCTCTTCCACTCCTCCATGACGAAATCAAAGAGTTGGTGGATGTTAGAGACCTTGCGCTCCTCCACTTTGCATTTGAGGATGCCCCACAGATGTTCAATAGGGTTTGGGTCTAGAGACCTGCTTGGCCAGTCCTTCACCTTTACCCTCGGCTTCTTTAGCAAGGCAGTGGTCATTTTGGAGGTGTGTTTGGGGTCATTATCATGTTGGAATACTGCCCTGTGGTCCTGTCTCCGAAGGGAGGGGATCATGCTCTGCTTCAGTATGTCACAGTACATGTTGGCATTCATGGTTCCCTCAAGGAACTGTAGCTCCCCAGTGTCAGCAGCACTCATGCAGCCCCAGACCATGACACTCCCACCACCATGCTTGACTGTAGACAAGACACAATTGTATTTGTACTCCTCACCTGGTTGCCTCCACACACGCTTGACACCATCTGAACCAAATAAGTTTATCTTAGTCTCATCAGATCACAGGACATGGTTCCAAAAATCCATTTCCTTAGTCTGCTTGTCTTCAGCAAACTGTTTGCGGGCTTTCTTGTGCATTATCTTTAGAAGAGGCTTCCTTCTGGGACAACAACCATGCAGACCAATTTGATGCAGTGTGCAACGTATGGTCTGAGCACTGACTGGCTGACCCCCAACCCCTTCAACCTCTGCAGCAATGCTGGCAGCACTCATACGTCTATTTTCCAAAGACAACCTCTGGATATGACGCTGAGCACATGCACTAAACTTCTTTGGTCGACCATGGCAAGGCCTGTTCTGAGTGGAACTTGTCCTGCTAAACCGCTGTATGGTCTTGGCCACCATGCTGCAGCTCAGTTTCAGGGTCTTGGCAATCTTCTTATAGCCTAGGCCATCTTTATGTAGAGCAACAGTTCTTTTTTCAGATCCTCAGAGAGTTCTTTGCCATGAGGTGCCATGTTGAAACTCCAGTGACCAGTATGTATTAACACACCTGCTCCCCATGCACACCTGAGACCTTGTAACACCAACGAGTCACATGACCCCGGGGATTGAAAATCGCTAATTGGGCCCAATTTGGACATTTTCACTTAGGGGTGTACGCACTTTTGTTGCCAGAGGTTTAGACATTAATGGCTGTGTGTTGAGTTATTTTGAGGGGACAGCAAATTTACAATGTTATACAAGCTGTACACTCACTACTTTACATTGTAGCAAAGTGTTGTCACATGAAAAAATAGAATACATATTTACAAAAATGTAATGGGTGTACTTACTTTTGTGAGATACTGTATGTGCACAATGTGTCAGCAAAAATCATCGCCCCCCCTCCCCCCCCCCCAAAAAAAGTGGGCACTAATCTGTATGATTATCCCCTAAATATTAATTCCCCTCCTTCCAATACAAATTCACCCTCTTGCTGAAAATCCCCCCTCCCAGCACAAATCTCTGCCCCCTCCACCCTCAGCACAAATGCCTCCCCCCAAAAAATCACCCCTCCCAGCACAAATCTCTGCCCCACCCTCAAATCCCTCCAGCACAAATGCCCCCCCCAAAAAAAAATCACCCCTCCTAGCCCAGATCTTCCACCCCTCATATGTCTCCTCCGAGTACACATTCCCCCCCACTCCAAATCTTACTCCTAGTACAAATATTCTGCCCCTCCTCCTTAGCACATGCACCTCCCAATCATCCCTACTAGCACAAATTCCTGGCCCCCAAAAATTAAATTTCTCTTCCTGGCACAAATCCCCTCCTCTTTCACCATATCACCTCTTGTAGCACAAACCCCCCAAATCAACCCCCCTAGCACAAATCGTCTTCTTCTATCCCCCCCTTCAATCACAAATAACCACCCCTAGCACACACCCTCAAATTTCCTCTCCTAGAGCAATTTTTACCTCCTGCTGACCCCCGGATCCCCCCTCCCAACACAAATCCCCTCTCAATCTCCTTGTGGTGCCCCCCACTTTACATGATATCACAGTGCCCAGGGCACCCGCCCCTGCTGCCCACCTCTTGTCCTGGCCTTCCCTTCTAATCGGCTCCCAGTTCATCTGACTGATTACACAAAACGACCAGAGAGCAGAGGGGGGCTGCTTCTAGTTCACTTTGGATATTTTCAACCTTCTGCTTCTCACAGAGGGGCACATGAGCTACCTATCATAAAGGGGTACATAATCTACCTATCAAAGAGGAACCCGGAATCTGCCCAGCCACTTGTACCTGGATGAAGTACACTGATGGTGGCTGGCTTTAGTAAAGGTTGGCTGCAAGGAAGGCTAAGAGAGCACAAGCTGCTTCTACATTTTATATATTTTTTTTTTATGTTCCTATGCCCACCATGGTCCCCACTGGAGGGTCTGTACTGAGATGGAGCTGGGAGGATGGTCTGTGCTGAGGGTAGTTTAGGACTGTGGTGGGAAATCTGTACTTGGTGGGGATTTTGGGCTGTGGGGGGAATCTTTATGGGGGAATATGACCTTCAAGGGGTAATTTGTACTGAGAGGAGGGGGTAAAGTTTGTTTGTAGAGTTGAGCGAACCTCTGGAAGTTCGGGTTCTGCTGGTCCGTCCGAACTTCGGGACAAAGTCCGGGTCCGGGTCCGGACGGAACCCGAACGATCGCACGGACAACGAACCCCATTGAAATCAATGGGGACCCGAACTTTTATGCACAAAAATGGCTGTAACAAAGTCCTGGAAAGCCCTAGAGGGCTGCAAAAGGAAGTAAAATGGGGGTAAGGGTAGGGCAAGTGCCCTACAAAAAAATGGGGACAGGGAAATAACTGTAAATATTTTTAAAAAAATAAAAACATAAAAAAAGCAAAAATGGAGGTGAATGTGGATCATCTTCAAACTGTGTCTGAAAAGTATTAATTAACGGTAGAAGCCATATAACTGTTCTAAAATCATCTTCAAACTAGGGCAAGTGCCCTACAAATAAATTGGGATAGGGAAAATAAA
>BLSH010534970.1:683746-706087 GCA_018402905.1 Glandirana rugosa
TGACAATGATCCAAAACACAAGGCCAAGTCGACCTGCCATTGGCTACAGCAGAACAAAGTGAAGGTTCTGGAGTGGCCATCTCAGTCTCCTGACCTCAATATCATTGAGCCTCTCTGGGGAGATCTCAAACGTGCAGTTCTTGCAAGACAGCCCAAGAATTTTCAGGAACTGGAGGCTTTTTGCCAAGAGGAATGGGCAGCTTTACCATCTGAGAAGATAAAGAGCCTCATCCACAAATACCGCAAAAGACTTCAAGCTGTCATTGATGTTAAAAGGGGCAATAAAAGTTATTAAGAACTGGGGTATGTAAACTTTTGATCAGGGTAATTTGGGTAGTTTCTGTTGTCATTATGATTTAAAAAGAGTAAACACAGTTGATTGATAATAAATGGCTTCAGCCAAACACTAACCATGAGTGAAAGAAACGTTTTTGTATTATCATTCATATTTTGTGAAAAATGACCAAGAAATCATAAATTCTGCCAGGGTGTGTAAACTTATGAGCACAACTGTAGATTGAAATTTGGCCATTTCAGCAGGGACCAGCTAAATTTTGATCCATATATGGCCACCATGGTTGAACACAAATCAATTGATTTCTGTACAACCACCCTGCCAGATTTTAGCTGCTCAATCAGTGCTGCAGACTATAGACTAGACAGCAGGGATGAGTCATGATTGTTAGGATTCCACCTGGTGCCGGCTCCTTAACTACTTGCCTACCGGGCACTTTTACCCCCTTCCTGACCAGGCCAATTTTCAGCTTTCATCACTGTCACACTTTGAATGACAGTTGCGCAGTCAGGCAACACTGTACCCATATGAAATTTTTATACATTTTTTTTTCAATTTTTTTGGTGCTATTTAATCACCACTGGGTTTATTTTTTGCTAAACAAATGGGAAAAGACCAAAAATTTTGAAAAAAAAAGAACAAAACATTTTTATAGTTTGTTATATAATTTTGCAAACAGGTCATTTTTCTCCTTCATTGATGTGTGCTGATGAATCTGCACCGATGGACACTGATGGGTACTGATAGGTGGCACTGATGAGGAGGCACTGATGAGGCTGCAATGATAGGCAGAACTGATGGGCACTGATAGGTGGCACTGATGGGCTCTAATAGGTGGCAGAGAAGGGCACTGATAGGTGGCACTAATAGGCAGCATTGATAAGCGGCACTGATGGGCACTTATAGGTGGCACTGATGGGCACTTATAGGCGGCACTGATGAGCACTGGTAGGCGGCACAGATAGGGGGCACTGGTAGATGGCACTGATAGGGGGCACTGATGGGCACTGATTGGCAGCACTGGTGGGCACTGATTGGCAGCACTGATTGGCAGCACTGGTGGGCACTGTTGGGACTGCACTTATAATCAGAACACTAATAATCAGGGCCCTGATCATCAGTGTCGTTGTCCTTTTAACACAAGCTGGTTATCAACTCTCCTTTTCTCTCCTCACTCTGCCAGCTTATGGAAAGAAAAGCCGATAACTGGCTTGTGTTTACTTCTGTGATCAGTTGTGCTTGGCCCTTTACCCTAATCTGTGATTAGCTGAGTCCAAAGTGCAATCACGGGAGGATGTTCATGTACACCCTCCCGGCAAATTAAGCCCGCGATGTAGCCATCTGTCAGCTATAGCGCGGACAGGAAGTGGTTAAAGCGGTATTAAATTCAAAGCAAAAAATGTAATGTATTGCAGCTTACCAAACAGATGTGGTGGCTGCATTCATTTTCTTTTTTTAAGTCTTTCCCCCTCGGTTTCACCTGGTGATCTGACCAATAACACATTTCCTGTATTAGAATGCCTACACTCTGGGTGAATGAGCACAGGGACACCTTTGACAGTAACATTGTCAGTCTGGGGGAGGGGGTTGTTAGATGTACTAGCAGATTTAAATACACTAATGAATTGAAATAAAACTCTAGCTAATACTTCATAATATACTTTTTTTTTTTACATTTGGGATAAAGGTTTTACATAAATGAATAAAATCACTCTCTTTAGTGTTAAATGTTTTTTTGCATGCTGGTCATCCGCCATCCTTCATTGTGATTGAGGTTGGATATACATTGGGGGACTTGTCAATACTGTTTTGTGTTTTTGTATATAGCAAGTAATCAACTTCCAGACTGACAGTGCAGAGTTAAAAAAGAAACAAGGATTCTGAACAAAATTCAGTATACCCATAGCAACAGAATTCATCTTATAATGGAATTTCTAATGGCTGCTAGGGTCTATTACACACAAAATTAAAGAAAAAAAAAACAGCTTAAAATCATTTAAAACACAGTTTTTAGACCTCAGAGGGAAAGGAGCCGGTGTAAATCTGTATGTGATCAAATGTCAGAAACCATTTTAACTACATGCTAAAAGCACCCGCACTCCCAGCAGATAAGTACAAGTACATTGCTATTGGTTATCATTTTATTAAATTGGAGCCTTATGCTGGTGCACAGTGGTATCCCTTTGTTTATCTGTTATACCGAGGGCCTCTGAAATGACCACCAACCCCATAAGGTACAGATTACTACACTCCTGGGCTGATTTAACCTAACATTTAAATAGACTGTTTTTAAGAGTTTCATGAAAAAAGTTTAGGAGCAGTGTCTTTACACCCCATAGTACACTTTTCAGAATACACCATCCAGGCTCAGATCTCCTCCAGCTACTCAAATGCATGGCATCCCATGTCATTTTGCTGCCCATTTTACCCCCAAACACACCTTATGTAGAGCAATAGGTTGTCTAGAAAAATAATGTCAAACTTTCAGTTCTGGGAAGTTAGGGGTACTTTTCCTCAGAAAAATCTAAATGTTAAGTTTTCAAGAGATTTCCCATAATGCATATTTTGGTTTTTGGTGAGTATCAGACTACCGAAAGCACCTAAGTATTTTATTTAACAGAATTAAAAGAGGGATATTTATGTTTTAACACAGCTTTCTCAACATAAGATAGAAAATGAAGGAAGTTACCCCTTCTGATTACATGCTGGCTCTGATTTAAAATGATCTGACTCATAAGGGAGATTACTGCATATTTACTCACAGCCACCATAAAAGAAAAAAGCCGTTACTAACCAGCTATATGAATTTATTGTTGTTCCCTGAAACACTGATAACAGATTTCTCTTTGCTTTCATCACAAAAGTAATCTGAATTCCACTGATGCATGGATATGTGTGTGCAAGATAAGGACTGACAGTGTATTTTCTGCTTTTACACAGTGGTGTAAACACAATGAAAATATCAGCATAATGGTTCATGTGACTGATATACGAGATTTTATTGTGTGACATTCCCTTTTTCCTCCTTTCCCTGGGAAACAAGGAAAGGTGACGCTAGAGAACCAAGTGCAGTGTTCCCACTGCTGGCAGTCATCAATTAAATCACCAAAAGCTGTGGGGGCGCATGTGCGGAGTCTTCCTGGTTGGTCATGTCCATCTAGAGCTCTGCTCTGGGGAGAGACACAGAGCCACATAACGCCACAGCCAGGCCACATCGCAAGCCGCAGCACTGCAGACATGGTCACCGGCAGTTCCCGAAGCAAAACTAAGTCCAGGAACATCCACAAGGCCCTGGCATGGGACGCATCTAAAATGGAACCGCCGACCGCCTCACATGCAGGCTCTCCATGGTCACACAAACTGAAGTGGCCTACAGTCAGAGAGGATGGTGAGTCGGATTTTGATCTCACAGCCACCGCACATGCCTCTCAAACGAATACAGGGCAGCCTGACATACTGAAGCAATTTGAACGTATGCTTCAGCATGCCCTAAAACAAACCTCAGACCAGATTTCAGAACGCCTATCTAGAGAAATCAGGGAACTGGGCCATCACACATCAAATCTGGAACAGAGGGTAGATGACCTGGAAACCCTCTTTAGCAACCAGAAGACAAGCTAGAAGCACTACGGGGGGAAAATAAATCCCTCCAAGCCCAGCTGAAAGATTATTAGAACAGGGCCAGGCGCTCCAATATAAGGATCCGAGGGATCCCTGAGCCTATACTAGACCTTCAGTCTACAGTTACTGCCCTATTTCAAGAACTATCTCCGTCCATTCCCATTGAGCACCTTGAAATGGACCAGGTGCATAGGGCCCTCGCTCCACGCAAACCGGATTGGCCCCCACACAACATAGTCACCAAAATGCACTTCTTCTGCATTATGGAGCAACTCCTTCAAGCCACAAGTCACCGAGAGCCCCTCTCATTTCAAGGCCATGATTACCAGCTATTTTCTGACCTCTCTCAAATGACCATCTCTAAATGGAGAGCGCTCAAGCCACATCTACAAGTTCTACAGCAACATGACATTACCTACTCATAGGGGTTTCCCTTTTCCCTACGTTTCACCTATCAAGACCATAAACACTCTTGCAAGACACCTGAAGATCTTCACTCCATATTTGAAGATCTGAGTCTGGCTCCCCCTCCATCATCTCCGGTCGCTCTGAGCCATCGCCGACACTCAGCCTCCCACCCTCCGCTGAAAGCTTCCATCATCTCTTCCGGATCAACCAAGCGTGGAAGATTCTTCTGTTAATCCCAGGCCCAACTGGACTCAATAGACTGACGGCAACTCCTTCCCCCTAGGTCCTTTATCCACCCATCAGGGCTTAGTTACACCCCTAATCGGGTCCACTTTTTCTCAGGTACTCCCCTGTTAGGTCTTTAGTTGCCTGTTGCGGGGTACCAGAGATTCTCCCACGCAGACTGATTACTCTACTGCACTTGCTTACATATACTTTCTCTGATTAGAACTGCCACTAGATACCTGGTTCCACCCCCACTGTTCGATTCCCCTTGCTTGTATTTTATGTTTCACTTGTTTGCTTATTTGCTTGTAAGTCATTAAGGAACCCATGATCTCTCAGAGTACCTTACCCCGCCCTTCACCACGTTCCTGCCCTAGCCTTGATCCCGTCCATGTGAACAATGACTGGAATTTAACAACTCCCCCACCCCACTCCCCCTTATTTGATACTTCTCTGAGAACTAATGGGCCCATTGACCCCCTTGTCATTTTTTGCAGTGCTCTGGGGGCCAGCGATACCACACCTCTGCAGAGTGGACTCTCGCTGCCTGCAGACCATTGCCAAGGTACACTGGGTACAGCTGAGTAACTGTCAGCTTATGAGGTCTGGACACACTCCTATCTGTAGACTGGCGGTGGTCACTCACAATCTAATGAGTTAACCCCTCCTATATCTGATAGTGCGAGTTGCTTCAGTCCTCTCATTGTACCTTTAGTTGTATAGAAAGAGTTTATTACTGTTTGGAGATAATCACCCATGCACGGTCGTGCCTGCATGAGCACGTTAAGCCATTCTCTAAACACTCCAGCTGTCTCAACACTTGCTCTAGGGCATTGCCCTTACATTTGATTTACTTTTCACCACTCACATTCCTGACTTGTCTTACTGTTAAAGGCCTGGTAATATTCACTGGCATTTCACACCACCGCATCTCCCTTCAGGCAGCTTCTGTGTCCTCCGATGGTTGTCACTGCTGCCTTCCATTTGCCTGTGGATGTCCTCATTTGGACACTCCTTAGGCCAAACAGCCCCCTCTATTCATGTACTTTTGACTTGCTCACACACTGCTCCCTAATCTTTTTACCCTCTCCTTTTCCTCTAATGGCATTGATGCTTCCTCCCTATTTTTTCTCTCTCAACTTCCCCTCCTGGGTTCCCACCTCTTTCCCCTTCATCTCTCATCTTCACCTGGGGGGAGGACTGAATCTGATCTCAGCTCTCTTGACAAGCCTCCCCCTCATCCCACACCATAGCTCCCGTAAACATCCTCACACTCAATGCCCAAGGGCTGAACTCCCCCCATAAATGGGTCAATGCCTTCCGATCGTTCGCTTCGGCAAAAGCTCATGTAATTTGCCTCCAGGAAACCCACTTTTTGAACCAATTCACTCCCAAATTGGTTGGCACTTTCTACCCCCAAATATTTACAGCCTCAGCCTCCACTAAACAAAGGGGAGTTCTGGTGGCATTCCACCGCATTACTCCCTTTGCACTCTGGGAATAGATCAAGAACCATGAAGGTAGGTACATCATCTTGGTGGGCCTCCTTCTCGTTGAGGTCACGGTGGTGTCATACTATGCCTCCAACCGTAATCCCACTTCTTTTCTTTCCCACCTTTTACAAGTTATAGAAACACAAAAACTGGTTTGCAGTGACTCCAACCAAGTTGCCCTTACCTGGACAAATCACCATTTCTAGCCTCCGCAAGCACAAACAAACTAACTTTTCAACAATTGCTACATTGTTACTCATTCCTTGACTCTTGGAGGGAAATTAACCCTGCTAGACGACAATACACGTATTACTCATACCCCCATAAAACCTTTTTGCATACTGACCACATTTTCATCTCGATCAGATCGTCCCCTTAACTCCTCTCCTCGATCATCCTACCTTTTACCTGGTCCAACCACAATACCGTCCTCACTTCCCTGGAATCCCTACTTCCCCGACAGATTGACCACTCTTGGTGCTTAAACGACACTCTCTTGGCCCACCCTTCACATTGCTTGGATATCTCTAGCTATGAAAGACTACATAACCTATAATGTCACAGACAACGTATACCCTTTAACCAACTGCGAAGCCCACAAGCCTGTTAATCGAGGCGCCTGTATAAGCTTAGCCACCCATCTCAAGAGGGAACGCCAGACCCTATATCGAAAATAAGAAACCTCTTTTCACCAATTTTATGCTGCTTTTCAAAACCACCCCACACCTACACACAAACAAGCCTTAGACAGGGCCAGGCTGGAGTTGGACCTTTTCCTGACTGAGTCGGCTGCAAAAACCTTACGCAGGTACGGACATAAATATTATATGAACGCAAACAAACCTGATACGTTCCTTGCACTATCCCTTGGTAGACTGGTAATTAATAAGGATTCCTATTCCAGCAACCCCTGTAAAGATCTTGTCTGTCTTCCGAAAGCACTTGGCTGAACTATATGCTAATAGTGGTGTAGACATGTGCCCCCTCAGGGGTGGCTGGTAGTTGTGGTTCACCTTACTGCTGCCCTCAATCACACCATATCTCACACATCTGGAGTCATGGAACAGGCTTTTTTGGTTGTTTTATTTAGGGGATTAACTTGGATGGGCATTTCACTTGCTGACTGTTACTCTTCTCATTTCTCTCCAGCATTTCACTTAGTTTTCCGGCCTGAAAGGAAATTTATCAGGCCTACTTGACTCCTCTTCCTTCATCAGAGCTAGCACATGGCGAGGTCTGTACTTCAGTCCGCAGGACCTCCGAACATTACAGGCCAGGGTCAGGGACCTCTCAAGTGTAGCTAAGTAAATTAGTGCTAGCTGGGCCTTTGATGGACTACAACCCCCAGCCCATCCCCCTTCCAGGCCACACCAGCCTGCTTTCCTCTCAATGACACTCCTTCCCTTGGCTGGCTCCTGAGACCTCACAGACCGTCCACTATTCCTGTCCCAGCCTGCTCCAGCCTTGTCTTCCAGCTCCCAGGGTCTGTCACTCACTGACTCCAGTGGATACTTTAAAGTGTGCTCAGTAGCACCTCTGCTGTTCTCCTGTTGGGGCTGGGGGCTCCCTCCCAGGTACAGGCCTCCACAGCACCTCTGCTACATCTTCACGACTTCCACCCAAACTCTCCTCCTCCTGCTGGGCAAATCACCATATTTAAGGAGGCCTGCCCCCGCCAATCCTATTTGGGGATTGGTCAGGGCTCCTTAACATACAGCAGAAAGTGACACTCCTCACCCATCCCCTCTTTCCAGCACTTTCTGGAACCTTAAAGGGGAGGAGTACCCAAGGGGTGTCCCTTCCTGTAATCTCCAGCCTTACTCTGAGCCACTCCTATGCCCAGATTAGATCAGCACTTTATGTCAGGCCTGAATAAATTTTGCCTCACCTAGAAAAAAACCTCTCTACAGAAATGCCTACACTATGGGGGCACTACAGTGGGTTTGACGAAGCTTGCGCCTCAGCACTTTTCTCTACTCTCACCCTCCCTTCCCTGACGGCCCCTCAACGGACCAATCTAGAAAAACCCATATCCGAATTGGAAGTCCATAATGCCGAAAAAAATGCTAAAAAAAGAATAAGCGCACAGGCCCTGGCGGTTTTACAGCTTCATATTATAAGCATTTTGTCAATGTACTCGCACCCCTGCTGTCTAGAGCCTTCAACTCTATCTTAAAAGGCCACTCATTTCACGCTGACTCCCTCACTGCCATTATTTCCATGCTTCAAAACCCTCAGTCAGACAACTCCTCCTGGACCAATTATCGCCCCATTTCCTTACTAAATATAGATATCAAACTCATTGCAAAAATTATCTCCTCTAGGTTGAATCTGATTATATGGTCTCTCATCCATAAGGACTAAGTGGGGTTTATCCTACTGAGAAAAGCTGGATCAGTATTACTGATGCACGGGGCTCGCTCATGTCGCATCCCTACATGCCTTGTATCATTAGATATTAAAAAGGCCTTTGATACCCTCTCCTGGTCTTATCTCCAATTCATGTTACAACGATGGGGCTTCGGTCCGCATTTTCTCCGCTTGGTTTCCTCCCTATACTCTTCCCCCTCAGCATACCTCAAATATGCAGGTTACAAATCCGACCCCTTTCCAGTGTACCACGGAACGAGACAGGGCTGCCCCCCTGTCTCCGTTCCTCTTTGCTCTTGCCATCCAACCCTTAGCTCATCTCATACGTTCCAACCCAAACATCAAGGGCCTGGAAATGGGCAGCCTCCACCATATGCTCTGTCTATTTGCAGATGACACTCACCTCTTTCTCTTCTCCCCACTGACATCCACTCCCACTCTTCTCTCAACCTTGGACCACATTGCAGCGATTTCAGGACTAGTCCTAAACCCACAGAAATCTAGAGCCCTTAACTTCTCTTTACCCTAGTCGACTCTATCGGAGCTTCAGCAGACCCTACCTTTTTCCTGGTCACCTCATTATATCTCATACCTTGACATTAAACTTACTGCCGACCCAGCCGCCTTGTACTCAGCCAACTACTCAGCTATGTTAATCCACTTGTCTAGTCTCATGTCCTCTTGGTCTGCCTTGCCCCTGGCATGGTTCAGATGCCTCACCATAACCAAAATGGCGATCCTCCCTAAAATGTTGTACCTGTTTATAGTTTTGCCGTACCCTCTCACTTCCTTGGAATACTACAATGTAGGGTTCTTGCCTACATCTGGGGCAAGACTAGACCACTAAATTGCAGGGAGGCCTCGGCCCCGCACTTAGCCAAATACTACCAGGCAGCCCAATTAGCCCAATTAGCAAAATATCACGCCTCCCGTGAAACTCCTCTCTGGGTAGCACTGGAATCCGTAGAGTGTGACCCCCTCTCCGTACGCAACCTACTGTGGCTCCACCCATGTGACCATAAGACAGCGAAGAACCCGGCCACTTACCACTCTTGTGGTTGTGGGATATTCTTAAAACTAAATTTAGATTCCAATCCCCCCATATCCCTCTTCTATCCTACCTCCAAAATCCTGCTTTTTATCCAGCATGGACATCCCCCTCCTCCTTTAACCGATGGTCTGCAGCCAACCTAATCTGAGCACATAAATTCCTAACCCCTGACACCATCTCCAACTTAAACATTTTGTTTCCTCATGCTTATGCACAGACTCCTCCCTATCCGACATGACACACTTCAAGCGTATCTGCAAGAAAGATGCATGGAAGCCGTGCAAGGGGCTTGACCTCTTCTTTTTTTCGTTTCAAAAATTTTTATTGAAGATTTTCAAAATAACAGAAAAGAAAGGTGTTATTAGCCAGAGTCTGTCAATCAATTACTCACGCACAGAATAAACAATTAAGCACAAGCGAGTGACAAAACAATATGTTAGTCAAGGATAGGTTATATAGCTATAAATAGGCAGGCATAAAGCGAGAGAAGTTATGCCATCACTCCAGACACCCCATCTGGGAGCAAACTGTGTCCAGAGAGATGGGAAACAACATACTCCGCCCCATTTCAGTAATTCCATTTGAAAGCTTTCATTGGGTTTTCACATGAAAAGCTAAAAAGGAAAAACCACAATACCCAAAATAAAAACATATTAGAAATTTTGAGAGTGTAGCCACTCCCCGCTCCCAACCACGAGATTAGGAGAGGGTAGTGCTAGACAACTACCGTCAGGACCCAGGCATCCAATAAAAAACATCAAGACTAAGAAAAGGAAAAAGAGACAACGTCCAGAGGAGAAAGTGAAGAAGGGGAGAGAAATAGAGAAGAAGAGAAGCACCAGGGAGTCTTATAGGAAAGAGAGATTGGGGGGGTTTAAGAACTAAGTCGCTAAGGGCGATAGACTGGGACAAGATAGGGGTGAGTATTGGGGGCCTCAATTTATGGGGAGCCCCCACCAAGAAATCAATAGTGTTGAACGGTACCGCCTGTCTCTCTATATTAATCCAATCAGGTTTGTCCCCTCTGGCAAAGATGGTTGAAAACTGGGCTAATTGAGCTGCCTGATAATATTTATAGAGGTGTGGGAGTCCTAGGCCTCCCTGGCTACGTCTTCTGTAAAGAACATTAGCAGAGCATCTAAAGCCTTTTCGGCCCCATATAAATTTCAAAATTTGAGATTGTAGTTTTTGCAAGTGAGACTTCCTAATAGGGATAGGGAGAGCTCTAAAAAATAGAGAATCCTGGGGAGAAGGGTCATTTTGACTGAGTGTATCCTACCCAACCATGAAAGGCCCTCCTGATCCCATCTGGAAAGATCATCTGCTAGTTTCTTAAATAAGGGTGGATAATCGACTTCATACAGTTGGCTGATGCTGGCTGCCAGATTGACCCCCAGGTAAGGTATCTGATTAGCATTCCAAGTGAATGTATAGAGCTCTTTGAGATGGTGTACTATCGACGTCGGGGTAGAGATATTCAGAGCTGCTGATTTGGACCAATTAACACATAGCCCAGAAGCCTCTCCAAAACCTTGAAAGAGATGAATAACTTGTGGGGTGGATGTGAGAGGAGACGAGATAAACAAGAGCAGATCATCCGCGAATAATGCACATTTGTGGGAACGGGTTCCACACTTCACTCCCTGGGTTATCCCTAATAGCAATTGCAAGAGTTTTTTCTTCGCAATCGCAAATATTAGGGGGAAGAGGGGACATCCCTGCCTAGTTCCCCTCGAGATAGCAAAAGGGTCCGAATAATAATTTTGCAATTTTACCTGGGCGCTAGGGTTTGAGTAGAGGGCTCTCAGAGTCTGAAGAAATCTTGGGCCAAAGCCCCATCTGTTTAGGATATCAAAGAGATACGATCAGTCAACCGTGTCAAAGGCTTTTTGTAGATCGACAGACAAAAGGAACCCTTCCCAAGATGGACCCCCGTCCCGATTCGAATTGAGGAGAGAGATGATGTCCACTGCTCTGCGGATCTGGTCCGGGCCCTGCCTTCCCGGAATAAAGCCCACCTGGTCTTTGTGAACATAGTTACCTATAAACTTGGACAGTCTATTCGCCAAAATTTTAGTCAAAATTTTAAGGTCATTATTGATTAATGAAATAGGTCTATAGTTGCTAGCGTCCGAGTGGTCTTTACCAGGTTTGGGCATGACCGGGACAAAGGCCCTATTGGCCTCGCTCTCCAGCATGGACCCTGCCCATAATGAATTAAAGAATTTTGTTAAATAGGGGGCAATCACTGGGCCAAAAGTCTTGTAATATCCCGTGGAGAAACCATCCGGGCCAGGGGCTGAGCCCTTCCTGAGATTTCTGATTACCTCTAGAACTTCCACGTCAGTAAAAGATTGTTCCAGGGAAGCTATATGTTCCTCCAAGAGTTTAGGAAGAGGAATGTTATTTAAAAAAGCAGCAAGGGGAGGAGGTACAGCTGTTTTCCCTGGTTCATAGAGTTTGGCATAGAAGTTCTGAAAGATAGTCATAATTCGTTGAGGGTTCTGTGTTAGATCTCCTGAATAATCCCTGATCTTTGGGAAGGAAAAGGATCGAAATCTAGGGGACAATCTGGTAGCCAACCTAGGACCTATTTGATCTTTTTGTAGATAGTAATGGGCTTTAGACCATTGAATTTGTTTCTTGGTGTTGGTGGGCAAGGCAAGGTTTAAGGCTACCTTCCCTGCTTCCAGCTGTGCCCAAGATTGGGGAGTCGGATTCTTCTTATGAGAGCGTGGAAAGTACGCTCTAGATTCTCTATATCGACCTTCCTCTCCCTTCTTAGCCTAGCTGATAATTGGATGATCTTTCCCCTTATCACCCCCTTATAAGCTGCCCAAAGAATCGGGGGCGAGACTTCCACATTGTCGTTCATTAGGAAGTAATCTTTGAGTTATTTTTCTAACAACGTGCAATGCACCGGGTTATTCAAAAGAGTCTCATTCAAGCGCCATTGGGGATTCTTCCTTTGACTTAGGTCAACTCTAATATATATTATAACTAACGAATGGTCCGACAGTGGAGAATCTTTAATGTAAGATTTGGAGATTAAGGGGGTGACAGAAGCTGGAACAAAAATATGATCTATTCTTCGCAAGCTCTTATGCTGGGCTGAGAAATGGGTATAGTCCCTTACCCTAGGGTTGAGTTCCCTCCAAATATGTATGAACCCCAACGCGTAAAGAAGCTTGGCTATATTTTGGTGGACTAAGCAGGCGGGGGTGACCTAATGCCGACTTGTCGAGCAAAGGGTCTAGAGCTGCATTAGAATCTCCTCCCAATATCACAGTCTCCTCAAGGTGGGGCATAATGATGTTAAACAATCCATGAAGAAATTTAGCTTGACCATGGTTCGGGGCATAATATGATAAAAAAGTGTACGTCAAACCCCTCAAAGTCCCTTTTAGAAGGATGAACCTGCCCTCTGGGTCTTTCATTTCTTTCTGGGGGGTAAAGGCTAAATGCTTAGCGAAGAAGATACCCACACCTCTAGTCTTGTCTGATGCGTTTGCCAGAAAAAAACGGGGATATTTAGAATGTATGAACTTAGGATTGTACTGATCAGGAAAATGGGTTTCTTGAAGCAGGAGTACATCCAGGTGCTGAAAATGAGCTAGATTAAAATATGTTAAGGCCCTGAACATTGTGTGTTGCTATTCTCAGAGAGAATGGGGGGTTAGCGGACATGGTAAAGGTTTGAGAATCGAAATTTATGCATCACTGAATGAGGGCTTGCCTGACTCCGGGAGCTGAAAGGGAGCGGCTTGTCATACGAGAGGGTTAGAAGGATGACCCACTGTGACATATCACATATTTAGCTTCCCTGGTGCCTGAAAGGAGAGAATAGAAACAGGAGAGTAAAGAACAGAAAAAACAAAAGAATGAGAGTGAGAGCAGAAAACATGGGAGGGGAGCGGCAGAGCCTTGCCGCAAGCCCCCTCAATATCCTGGCAATGGGGGATCTAAGAATCACCCCCACACCCAGGAAATGGTAACAACACGAAATGAAGTGTAAATCTCGCGCTGGGAGAAACACAAAAATAACCAAATATATGGACTGCTGCCCTCCAGATAATTACCTCCGAAGAGGAAATAATGTTAAAATCAAAAATGTCAGGAGATGGCGCTGTCACTCTTAATTATAAGTTTAGTATGTGAACCTAATAAATGTGTTGTACACCATCTACTCTAGTGTACGTGAGAGTCAAATCATACAAAAAGAACATAAACCTTCAAGTGCCCGTAAAAGTCCGTGAAACCTGTATATGTGCACAATGATTTCTTTTTCAAGAAGTCAGTGAAAATGTTCACATAAGTAAAATTGTCTATATTTGTAGGTGATCATAAATATAAAAATGTGAGGAAAAAACAATATTGGTGAAAATGTCCGTAAAAGTCCGTGTCCGGTCCGTAAAATGGTGTCCGTAAAATTTGTGAAAGATGGCGTCCTTCACAAATTAAGCAAGTGGTTCTGAGAAAAGCCGCCTAGGGGTGTGGCTTCCTCTGGGGTTCTTGGAATGTGTGGGTCAGTAAATAGAGAAATTGATTACAGGTGTGTCCATAGACCAGTATGCTGTGTTCAAAAGGTGACTTTCCATGTGTATCATCAATCACGAAAAAATGGTGACTTCACTGGTGCTCCCCGCATGTGCCCTCACTTACCAGAATCTTCATACCCCTGCTGGGGTGATGCGCCTTTGGTAAATGGGGTCTTTGTTGTCGTTTCTCCGGTGTCCCGTGGTTCCTACTCCTAAGGATGGATTCCTCCTTCCAGGTGTTTCTATATGGTTCAATCCTTGATGAGTCCAGTCCTTATGTTCCAGATGGTCCTCGGTAGGAATTTGGATAAGAAAAAAGGATCCAGGATAGTGTAGTATTTTGAGGTTATTTATTCAAAAAATCAAGTTCGTTAAAAGTACATTAAAAAGCACTCATGTGTGCTAAAAACCAAAACTGTCACAACAGTAAGCCAAGAACGCGGGCTATGCCCGTTTGAGGAAGGCTGGATCTCCCTTCCTTCCTCCTCCCTGCGCTCCTCAATGAGGAGTCTGCTCGCTGCTGCTGCTGCTGTCTTGTGTGGACAAGTGTTAGTGAGCAAGATTGCCGCGCCTGACGCGTTTCGTCGGTTTGACGTCTTCTGAGGCTATGGGCAAAGCTTGCTCTGAGTGTGTTTAAATATCCATCAAGGAGGGTGGAGTTATTGGATGAGAACCAATCATGTGTGTTGAAGGGAGGTCTTACAGTGTGTCAGTGGAGAAGGAAAGGGGGAGGAGATCTGACCTTCCTCACCAATTAGAAGAAACTTTTTCAAGCTCATGATGTGGATGAGAACGTCCGGGAAAAAACTTTTTACATTTAATATTGATGCCGATCTTATAATGTGTGTATTAAGATGATATAATAAACTGTAAATAAGTGCGATATTCTGAATCATATTGAGTAAACCAAGGTAGTGCTATGCGATGGATAAAAACAAAAAACATACAAAATTATTAAGTTAAATACAGAAAAAATAGTCTCCATTTTCGTAAATGGGATAATAATGTAAGTATAAGAAAATATGGTTCTGCTTGAAGTTAAAATTCTTAAAATGGTATAATGATGTGGATGATAAGGCTGAGTGATAAAATATGAAAGACTGTGAAGGGGTTGAAGTAGTGCTTGTTGAAAAAATGATGTGGATGAGAAGGTCATGCCCCGGATGGGGAATAATTAGTTGCAATCAACTCTTTATCTAATTTGTAGTGAAAAAAATATAATAATAAAAAAAATAATAAAAATAAAAAGATGAAAGAGAGAATGGTGAAGGAGGTGTTTAAAAACCATTATAGTTTACTTCAAAACTCATAGAGGGTTGTTAGAAGCTTGATGTAGATAGTATGGAAATAGTGAAGATGGAGATAATGAACATTTTAAGGATGATGTGGATGAGAAGGCTGTGGTCAAGAATAGGTGAAAAATGCATTCATGATCAAAGGTAAAATTTCTGACGTGATACAATCTATTCGGAGTGGAGTAAGACATTTAAAAATGAACATTATTATTCTTGTGATATATATGGGAACTGAATAAAATCCGAATAAGAGCTATGCATAAAATAATAAATAAAATTACTAATGTATCAAATAATATGTTAGAGAGTGGTGGAGATAGTGTACATCGAAGGCTATATGAGTATATTCATAGGATGTGTATGAGAAAGTCCGGTATAAAGCATGACTAAGCAGTGAGAAATAATTTTACATCACAAATGGAGGGCTGTGAAAAACTGCACGTGGATCGCTTAGAGATTAAGGTAATTTCCGAAGGTAGAATTCTTGAGTATTTCCAGGATGATGTGGATGAGAAGGCTATGATCAGGAAGAGGTCCAAATTCAACACAAAGTTTCTGATAAGTTATACGTGGAGTAAAAGGGACATATTGTTACAATTAATAAGATTTCCGTGCTAAAAAACTCAAAAAAAAATTTTTTTTAGGATGTGGATGAGAAGGTCCAGGAGTAAAACATCACATATATTAAAATGTGAGTAAGAACCATGCGGTAAAATTCATTAAAATATTTTATGAATATAAATATACTGGATAGATGGTCCTCATAAGATATTAAAAGATAAAAAATATGAAAATGTATAAAAAGAGGAAATGGTGGAGGTAATAGTCTCTAAAAATTGGAAATAAAGCAGTTAAGATCAATGTCTACGTTCAACCCTTTGGGTCTGAGGCTATCCAAAAGGTAAATCCATCGTGTTTCATTTTGGGATACCTCTATTTTTCTATTGCTGCCTCTCCAGTTCTCTTTCACTTTATCTATCCCAAAAAATACCAGTTTTTTGGGGTCCCTTTGGTGTACCTCATCGAAGTGTCTTGATAGGTTATGTTTGGGATAACCCTTTTTGATGTTTCTCACATGTTCCGATATCCTTTTATGTAGTGGCCTAGTGGTTCTACCCACATATTGTAAGTGGCAAGGGCATTCCAGCACATAAGTCACGTGAGTGCTGTTACATGTGATTAGCTTCTCTATCTGAAACAGTCTATTGTTGGTTGTGGATTTGAATTGGTCTTTCTTCCTGGGTTGAGTTCTCGTCGTTCTACATGGGAGACACCTTCCACATCTGTAAAATCCTTTCATATCTCCTAATAGTTTTACTTCTCCTGGAGGATTGATGACGTTATGAACTAAACAATCTCTCAAATTACGGGCCCTCCTGTATACGAAAGCGGGTTTCTTCGGAATGATTTTAGTTAGTGTTCTGTCCATTTTTAGGATGGGCCAATATTTTTCCACAATTTTCTCTACCTTCCTATATTGCCTGCTATATCCCGTGATAAAAAGTATTCCGTCTTTCTTTTTATTCCTGTCTTTTTTGCCCTCTAGAATGTCTTTTCTAGACATTCTACCAATTTCTTCCCTGATTTTTTCTAAGCCCTCTATTTGGTAGCCTTTTTGTGTGAATCTTTGTATGATTAGTTCTGATTGTTCTTCAAAGTCTTTAAGGTTGTGACAGTTTCTCCTCATTCTCAGCAGTTGTCCTTTGGGTACGTTCTGTTTCCATCTGGGATGGTGACAACTGGAGGTGGGAATGTATCCATTCCTGTCTGTGGTTTTGAAGTACGTTTTTGTTACCAGTTTGTTATCTGATTTGAAAATTTGTAAATCCAAATAATTTATTTTGTCACCACTCCATTCACCTGTGAACTTTATGCCATAAATGTTGTTGTTCATTTGTTGCAAGAAATGTTGTAGTTTGTCTGCAGTGCCTTCCCATACGATAATAATGTCATCTATGTATCTTCGATAAAATTTCAATTCAGGTCTTGGTTGGTTGTAGATATATTTTTCTTCCCACATGTCCATGAACAAGTTGGCCACGCTTGGGGCATATCGGGCTCCCATTGCTACACCTTTCTCTTGTGTATAATATTCACGGTAGTACCAAAAGTAGTTACTGCCCATGGCTAGTTGTAGTCCTTCCAGTATGTAATCAATTTGTTCTTGTTTCAGTTCCGACTTGGTATGCAGGGCTTTCTCCACTCCTTTTAGGCCGTCTTTTTGGACTATGTTGGTATATAGCGAGTTTACGTCAATAGTTGCTAATATGCAATTTTCAGTGTTTACCAGTTCATCTAGTTCCAGGATCAATTGAGTGCTATCCTTTAGGTAGGATTTGCCTTCCTTAACCAAGGGTTTTAGAAACTGGTCCAGGTATTCTCCTAGTCTGGAGAATAGTGATTGCATTCCACTGATGATGGGTCTCCCAGGGGGTGTGGTTAGATTCTTATGTATTTTTGGTAGGTAATACATCACCGGAGTTTTAGTTGATTCTGGTATAATATACCTGGCCTCTTTCTTATTTAATATGCCTTTTTCTTTACCCTTCTTAATGAATGCTTTCAACTTCTTTTCCAGCTCTTTCTTCGGATTCTTTTTCAATTTTTTGTATGTGCCTTCTACGTTTAGTAAATTCTTCATTTCTTTCTCATAATCCTGTTTGTTGAGGATGACTATTCCTCCTCCTTTGTCCGCTGGTCTTATTATAACATCCTTTTTATCTCCTAGCTCCTTAATTGTCTTCCATATGTGTTTTTGTTTCGGCTTGTCATCTCCTAATGCTTTAAAATCTTTCTCCACCATTTTTTTAAAAGCCCCTATGCATTCATTTCCATGAACTTTAGGGTTAAAAACAGAATTGTTCCTGAGTGCTGTGTGCTTGTAAGGCGTGTTTTCTTGTTTATCCAAACTCTTATTTAGAGAGAAGTGTTTTTTCAGGTTCAGTTTCCTGATGAATCTTTGTAAGTCAATATATAATTCGAAGTCATTGACATTGCGTTCGGGGGCGTATTTGAGCCCCAAATCTAAAACTCTCAGTTCCTCTTCGGTAAAAACGACACTACTCAGATTAAAAATACCTTCTCCTAGTGTTGTCTTCTTCTTTTTCTTCCTCCCCCCTCGTGTTCCTCTCTTTCTTGGTTTCTCTCCATACTTCTTTCTCTTTCGGGCTCCCTTGGTCGTCCATCCGTTCTGTTCGTCCTTCTTTCTCCCTGTGGATGGTCGTATCCTGCCCTCTCTTGTGGTCTGTGATCTCTTCCTCTCTGCCAGTTGTTCACCCAAGGTTGGTGCCATGTATTTCTGTATCCTCTGTAGTGGTATCCTCTGTCGTCTGAAATTCTTGGGGGTCCATGGTTCCTCCATCTCCCTGGTGGTCTCCATCCAGATCTCTCCCGAAAAAAATCACCGTCAGGGTTTCCCCTGGGTCTATCATTCCAACTTTGTACATCTGGAAATCTGGGTTCACGGTATCTCAGGGGTGAGTATCTGTTTCCCGTTGGGATATTGAATCTTGGGGTCCTGGGCTCATCCCTTCGATTAGATCTATACTCATGCTCCCAAGTTTGTGGGCGTGGTTCTCCTTGAGGGTTCCTATTGTTGGTTCTGGGTGTTTGGGGATTGTGAAAAAAGGGGGTGCGTGGAGCTTCTTCAAATCTACCCTCCTCCATATCATCTAATGATTCATCCAAAGTGGAGGTCTCTGATCTTTCTTCCCCTCCTGTTGTTACCATCTCGGCTTGCCACTTGTATACTTTCTTATTGGTGTAGTCTAGTACATCTCTCTTGTACTTTTTTTGTTTTTTCTTCTGTATGTTTAAATCATATTTGGCCAACATTTCCTGCAGTTCCTTCTCTTTATCTTTATACTCCTTGTGACTGGCAAAAGGCATAATCAAACCTCTTAATTCATTGATGTGTGATTCTACTTTCCTCAATTTAAATTGCCTTCTCTTGATGATGTTAGATAAAAGCTCCATTTCACATTTGTTAAATAAATTATACCAGTCATCCATTAACCCCGGGTCACTTACATCGTCATTGGGATTCAAGTCCCACCTCAATCTCCTGGGTGTCATTCTCTCCCTAATATACATCTCAAGTGTGGTGATATCCCACCATAATCTAATCTGTTTTTCCATGGTGTGTCTCAGTTGTTTGAAAAGGCTCATAAGGTCATGATTTTGATTTACTTGTTCTTGATTAAAAATATCATCAATGTTTATATTTCTGTTACTCATATAGCCGAAGATCTCCATAGCTGCAAGATGGAAATAGCCCTATAAGGAGCTACTAAAAATTGAAATGAAGTGTAAATCTCGCGCTGGGAGAAACACAAAAATAACCAAATATATGGACTGCTGCCCTCCAGATAATTACCTCCGAAGAGGAAATAATGTTAAAATCAAAAATGTCAGGAGATGGCGCTGTCACTCTTAATTATAAGTTTAGTATGTGAACCTAATAAATGTGTTGTACACCATCTACTCTAGTGTACGTGAGAGTCAAATCATACAAAAAGAACATAAACCTTCAAGTGCCCGTAAAAGTCCGTGAAACCTGTATATGTGCACAATGATTTCTTTTTCAAGAAGTCAGTGAAAATGTTCACATAAGTAAAATTGTCTATATTTGTAGGTGATCATAAATATAAAAATGTGAGGAAAAAACAATATTGGTGAAAATGTCCGTAAAAGTCCGTGTCCGGTCCGTAAAATGGTGTCCGTAAAATTTGTGAAAGATGGCGTCCTTCACAAATTAAGCAAGTGGTTCTGAGAAAAGCCGCCTAGGGGTGTGGCTTCCTCTGGGGTTCTTGGAATGTGTGGGTCAGTAAATAGAGAAATTGATTACAGGTGTGTCCATAGACCAGTATGCTGTGTTCAAAAGGTGACTTTCCATGTGTATCATCAATCACGAAAAAATGGTGACTTCACTGGTGCTCCCCGCATGTGCCCTCACTTACCAGAATCTTCATACCCCTGCTGGGGTGATGCGCCTTTTTATATTGATGCCGATCTTATAATTAAATATTAAATGTAAAAAGTTTTTTCCCGGACGTTCTCATCCACATCATGAGCTTGAAAAAGTTTCTTCTAATTGGTGAGGAAGGTCAGATCTCCTCCCCCTTTCCTTCTCCACTGACACACTGTAAGACCTCCCTTCAACATACATGATTGGTTCTCATCCAATAACTCCACCCTCCTTGATGGATATTTAAACACACTCAGAGCAAGCTTTGACCATAGCCTCAGAAGACGTCAAACCGACGAAACGCGTCAGGCGCGGCAATCTTGCTAACTAACACTTGTCCACACAAGACAGCAGCAGCAGCGAGCAGACTCCTCATTGAGGAGCGCAGGGAGGAGGAAGGAAGGGAGATCCAGCCTTCCTCAAACGGGCATAGCCCGCGTTCTTGGCTTACTGTTGTGACAGTTTTGGTTTTTAGCACACATGAGTGCTTTTTAATGTACTTTTAACGAACTTGATTTTTTGAATAAATAACCTCAAAATACTACACTATCCTGGATCCTTTTTTCTTATCCAAATTCCTACCGAGGACCATCTGGAACATAAAGACTGGACTCATCAAGGATTGAACCATATAGAAACACCTGGAAGGAGGAATCCATCCTTAGGAGTAGGAACCACGGGACACCGGAGAAACGGCAACAAAGACCCCATTTACCAAAGGCGCATCACCCCAGCAGGGGTATGAAGATTCTGGTAAGTGAGGGCACATGCGGGGAGCACCAGTGAAGTCACCATTTTTTCGTGATTGATGATACACACGGAAAGTCACCTTTTGAACACAGCATACTGGTCTATGGACACACCTGTAATCAATTTCTCTATTTACTGACCCACACATTCCAAGAACCCCAGAGGAAGCCACACCCCTAGGCGGCTTTTTTCAGAACCACTTGCTTAATTTGTGAAGGACGCCATCTTTCACAAATTTTACGGACACCATTTTACGGACCGGACATGGACTTTTACGGACATTTTCACCAATATTGTTTTTTCCTCACATTTTTATATTTATGATCACCTACAAATATAGACAATTTTACTTATGTGAACATTTTCACTGACTTCTTGAAAAAGAAATCATTGTGCACATATACAGGTTTCACGGACTTTTACGGGCACTTGAAGGTTTATGTTCTTTTTGTATGATTTGACTCTCACGTACACTAGAGTAGATGGTGTACAACACATTTATTAGGTTCACATACTAAACTTATAATTAAGAGTGACAGTGCCATCTCCTGACATTTTTGATTTTAAATGGTAACAACATGTCTGCCTAATCGGCAGAAATGCAACCGACCAGGGGATTACCAACATTTGGATCCCAAAGTCAGAGGGAGGAGCATGACATCCGGCCAGTACCTAAGACCCGAAACATATAAAAATTAGAGACCAGTAAATACAAAGATGATTAACCACGTATGCAGAATGACGGCCGGGAAGTGGCTGAGTTATCCTGACTGGACGTCATATGACGTCCTCAGGATAACAAGCCGCCGCGCGCCCTGGGGGGCGCGCATCATGGCGATCGGTGGTGTGGGGGTCAATGCCGATCTCGGTAAAGTGCTTAGATCCGAAGCACTTTACCATGTGACCAGCCGTGACCAATCACGGCTGGTCACAGTGTAATACAGGAAAGCCGTTTATCGGCTTTCCTGTACTCAGGTCTGCAGACCTGATGAGGGGAGAGCCGATCGGCTGCATCCCTGACAGGGAGGGTTTGTGCTGATGATTTATCAGCACAGCCCTCCCTCGGATCGCCACCCTAGACCACCAGGGAGCCTGCCCAGGGATGTGCCCACCCAGGACCACCAGGGAGCCGACCAGGGACCACCAGGGAGCCGATCTGGACCACCAGGGAGAACCCCCTAGACCACCAGGTAAGTGACATACTGCTCAGGTCCACCTTCACTCAGTGCCGCCTTCAGATGCCACCCTAGACCACCAGGGAATGAGCCCCTATTAATGTATATGCCCACCAGTGCCCACCAGTGCCCCTATCAGTGCCCACCAGTGCCC
>BLSH010534970.1:724341-740224 GCA_018402905.1 Glandirana rugosa
TTTTAACCGGACCCGTCCTCCCCCCATATCCACGGGTCGTTCGTTCACCAATTACAACGTAGTTTCAGGTAAACGTCCCCGGGGGAAATCCTTGTGACAGATTTATCTCTGTCAAATCTTATTATCTCATAGGCACAGTGCCAGATAGCTAGTTCTGAGCTACCGTATGTGTAGTGGCCACCTTTCAGTATATTAGAAACTACTAGGGGCTAAAGCACAGAGAGAGCTTAAAGTGCACTGAGAAAGTGTGGATAGGCTGACTCTGAGTTCTCCCCATCACTGCAGATCTTCTCTTCAGGTCTCCAACAGGTCTCCAACACAAAGATGAACATCACATCGCAATCATCCTCGGGGGCCCCTGCAAATGGACTTTGATGCAACATTAACCACTTGCTTGCTGGGCACCTATACCCCCCTCCTGCCCAGGCCAATTTTCAGTTCTCAGCGCTGTCACTCTTTGAATGACAATTGGGTGGCCGTGCGACGTTGTACCCAAACAAAATTAACGTCCTTTTTCCCCCACAAATAGAGCTTTCTTTTGTTGGTATTTGATCACCTCTGTGGTTTTTTTTTTTAAGCTATAGACAAAAAAAGAGCGACAATTTTGAAAAAAGAACAATATTTTTTACATTTTGCTATAATACATATCCAAAAAAACAAATTTATTCACCAGTTTAGGCCGATATATATTCTTCTACATATTTTTGGTAATATGTGCAATAGGCATATATTGATTGAGTTGAGCAAAAGTTATAGCGTCTACAAACTATGGGAATGGATTTATGGAGTTTTTATTATTTTTTTTTTTTACTGGTAATGGCGGCGATCTGCGATTTATATCAGGACTCGACATTGCGGCGGACATGCCGGACATTTTTTACACTTTTTTTGGGACCAATGACATTTATACAGTGATCAGATCTAAAAATAGCCACTGATTACTGTATAAATGTCACTGGCAGGGAAGGGGTTAACACTGAGGGAGCGATGAAGGAGTTAAATGTGTTCCCTCATTGTGTTCTAACTGTGTGGGGGCTGGGCTGGCAGGGGCATGACAGATCTAACTGATCCCGATCACAGGGATCAGTCGATTTGTCATGTCCTCCCTCACAGAACGGGAAACCGCCGTGTTTACATCGGCGGGTTCCCGTTCTGGCTCTCTGTTAGACGATCGCGGGTCTCCGGTGGACATCGAGTGCATGCGGCCGGCGGCTGCAAGCAAAGGGGCGGACGTCAATTGATAGCGCCCTGGCAACGTAGATCTGCGCTGTAGCCATCAATCGGCTATAGCACGGATCTGAAGAGGTTAAAGAGGAACTGCGGTCTGCTCACATAATTTGTAATAAAAACATCTTTGCCATTCTGAAGCTTCCCTCCATCCACTTTGCATATTATTTTATATATACTGTGAATCTGTACTTGCCAAATATGCTGCAGAAATCTCCCTCCACTGAGTCTGGCTGCAACCATTTTAACTGCTGCCTGTTCACTTCCTGGATTTACACAGACACACAGAGGCACACCTCCAGCCCCGCAGCTCTCATTGGGCCTCTTATGACTTACCCTCCCGGCAAACTCTCATGAGAGTGAGAGAGAGAGCTGTGCATGATTTCATAAGCCTAGGCTAATTACCAGACAAGACAGAGGAAGTGGGCTGTATAAGGTATTTACTGGCAGAAAAAAATGTTTTACTATCCAAAGTTAAAACAACAAAGACATAATATTTAATAGATGGAAAGTTAAAAAAATTACTGAAGATCCGCTTTAATCTGGAGGTATCTCTCTTAATAACTATATATTCCAGAGTATATTGTATGTGCACAATTCCACCAGGACTGCTATTGGCCCTTTGCTAAATATACCTGTCTCTGCATTGGAGGAATGTACAATTATTATTCTATTCTTATACTGTAAAGCGTTTTTTAACCCCATAACTGGAAGGACCGCACAGTGTCCTACCAACCAATCACCTGCTAGTTCATCTGGAAAGTTAACTCATTCAGCTCCCACTCCCTCCCTTTATCCTGCATTACTATCCTGCCTCCCGCTCTCCGCTCTGCCTTGAGAATGGCAGTGGCAGTAGCCAAGATTGAAAAAGCGGCTCCTATGGTAGTGATGCCTGGTCTATGCCAAAAACAAGACAATCCCAAGAGAAGCCCCATCCCCCCAAGACACACAGAAAGTGAGTGAAAGCATCAGCTGTGCATGTTTCACTATGAGAGTCTCTGATTACCTTAGCTCCCTGCTTTTCTGTGCAGTATGTGGCATCAAATCCCTGCCACCCTGCCGTGTGGAGCTGAGAAATTCTGTACTTTGAAGGTTTCTGGAGAAGAGAGGGCTACAGATACAACTTATATAGGAGGATTTGTTTAATCTCTATGTATCACCTGAGGTCAGTCACTTTACTGGGTATATGTAAGGGTTTACAACCACTTTACATGCCTGTGGGCACTCACAGCCAGTGCCAGGCATGCACAATAAATCCTGCTAATGCATATTAGTGAAAACACACGGATGCAGATACAGCCTTAATTCTATGTACTGGACCACAAACTGCACACTATGCGCAACTTTGATAGCAGCTCTGAATTAGTACATATTTAAATGCATTTTTTTAAATGCAACTGGTGTAAGTACCTGAATTTGAACTGGTTTCAGCTTTTTGTACTCTCCTGGACAGCAAGCTCAGGCTAGGGGAGGGAGAAGTAGCACATGGAGCCAGTCAGTTGTGCTGCAGTTCTCATGTGCTAAACAGGAACATGCTGATAGGAGGAGCGCGCAGAGTGACAAAGAGAGGAGCTCAAAAGTGATATTCTACAACAGTTAAATACTTCTAAAAGAATCCCAAAACTGCAGCTTTTCACACTATACCACTGAAAGTACACCAATTGATTATAATGAACCAGACCCTCCCATTCAGAATCAGCATCCAAAAGACACAGCGAAACAAACAGCTTTTTCTTTGGAGCAGAAAGCTGTAGGACTCTGTATCAAAGCTTATTAAATCCCTAAAATGATCACCCAGAGAGTATTGTCTTTTTTCAAAAATTAGAGTAAAGCCCCTTACACACGGTGCGACGGTCGTATGAAAACGGTCGTACGATCATCCGACCGTTAGTACGCGTGATTAGAACAGCCGACGTGTGACGGTCGTACAACAGAAGTTGGATGAGCAAACTAGAAAACGTTGGTTGTACAACAAGCGGTCGTACGACCGTTGTATCGTGTGTACAGAGAAGTTGGTCCAACAAGTTGTATGTACAAAACACGCATGCTCAGAAGTCAGGAATGCCCGGAAGTGTCTGTTCGTGTAAACCTACATTCCTAATTCACAAATCACATGCACCTGAACTTCCTCTTTATACGCTTGTAGCACGCCACTACGTTCAGCTTGGTTGTACGATCGCTTAGTGCATATCAGTGCGTGAGATACATCAGCCAACATATGATTTGGGCCATTCAGTCGTACGACCATCGCACCATGTGTACGAGGCTTTACTCTTGAAGTGAACATAAACATTGATAATTGTAACGTCTCTATTCTTTTTAGTAAATTAACCCTATAAAGGCTACATGTGAACTATAAACTCAAGCTTTGCTTACATGTCATTTTCCCAAACTTTTGTAATGCACAATATTGTTCCTTGAAATCGCTGATTGCATCAAAGGATACAGAACATTGAGGGCAGGCATTGGCTGCCTGACCATTTCTTTTCATGCTATAATCTATCTGTACATATTTACTATCCACTTCATTAGTTGTGTGACTTATTTGGTAAAGCCAAAGCTCCCCCCTAAAAATCTAGAGAAAACTGCACTTGATCTCTCTTTGGAGTTGCAGTTGAAGCTGCTCTTAATGGAGCCACTTCCAAAGCTGCAGATGGTACCCCCTGTAAAACATATGCAAGTATTGTGCAAGAGCTTAATATATTGCTTCCTTAGTACATATTTAGCTGAGTAAAATATACACCTTCTCTACTGCGTTGTACATGCAATGGATGATCTCTAAAAGGAACTGCTAAACTTCAGCACCATGTTTTGGTTTGAGCATGATTAGTAGTGCTCACAGACCTAAATTAATCAATTATGGTGTAAGCAGTGCACCTGCATTTCTGACACAAGCATGATTTATGGCACTATTTATGCTCCAAATTTATGAAGGTCTTGCAAATTAAGTCATAAATATGGCACATTAAAGAGAGAGATTCACATTCAGTTTCTCCATTCTAGCTCCTAGTGATTTAAAGCTGAATGTCAGGCACATATAAGGGTTCATGCACGCTATTTGTGTTGGCTTGGTGCAGTCCCAAGGAAAATAAAAGGAAACTTGCTTCCTATTCACACAACACAAGGACACACTGCTCTGCACAGCGCAGCTGAACCTCAGGTAATTACTGGCACATCCCATCCAGGTACTCACGCTCAGGGTGTCCTTCCTGCATCCCGGGCAGAGGCATACATAAATTGAGAATAAAGAGCCAGCACTTCTGGAGCTTTAGTATGAAGTCGTTATTCCATATCGACCATGTACAAAAGAGTGTAGGCTAATGCGTTTCCGCAGAAGCCTTGATCACAGCACAACATAGTAATGAACAACACATATACTATATCTCACAAAAGTGAGTACACCCCTCACATTTTTGTAAATATTTTATTATATCTTTTCATGTGACAACACTCAAGAAATGACACTTTGCTACAATGTAAAGTAGTGAGGGTTCAGCTTGTATAACAATGTAAACTTGCTGTCCCCTCAAAATAACTCAACACACAGCCATTAATGTCTAAACTGCTGGCAACAAAAGTGAGTACACCCCTAAGTGAAAATGTCCAAATTGGGCCCAAAGTGTCAATATTTTGTGTGGCCACCAGCACTGCCTTAACCCTCTTGGGCATGGAGTTCACCAGAGCTTCACAGGTTGCCACTGGAGTCCTCTTCTACTCCTCCATGATGACATCACGGAGGTAGTGGATGTTAGAGACCTTGTGCTCCCCCACCTTCCATTTGAGGATGCCCCACAGATGCTCAATAGGGTTTAGGTCTGGAGACATGCTTGGCCAGTCCATCACCTTTACCCTCGGCTTCTTTAGCAAGGCAGTGGTCACCTTGGAGGTGTGTTTGGGGTCGTTATCATGTTTGAATACTGCTATGTGGCCCATTCTCCAAAGGGAGGGGATCGTGCTCTGCTTCAGTATTTCACAGTACATGTTGGCATTCATGGTTCCCTCAATGAACTGTAGCTCCCCAGTGGCGGCAGGACTTATGCAGCCCCAGACCATGACACTCCCACCACCATGCTTGGCTGTATGCAAGACACGCTTGTCTTTGTACTCCTCACCTGGTTGCCGCCACACATACTTGACATCATCCGAACCAAATAAGTTTATCTTGGTCTCATCAGACCACAGGACATGGTTCCAGTAGTCCATGTCCTTAGTCTGCTTGTCTTCAGCAAACTGTTTGCGGGCTTTCTTGTGCATCATCTTTAGAAGAGACTTCCTTCTGGGACACAAACATGCAAACCAATTTGATGCAGTGTGCGGCGTATGGTCTGAACACTGACAGGCTGACCCCCCCACCCTTTCAACCTCTGCAGCAATGCTGGCAGCACTCAAACGTCTATTTCCCAAAGACAACCTCTGGATATGATGCTGAGCATGTGCACTCAACATCTTTGGTCGACCATGGAGAGGCCTGTTCTGAGTGGAATCTGTCCTGTTACACCGCTGTATGGTCTTGGCCACCGTGCTGCAGCTCAGTTTCAGGGTCTTGGCAATCTTCTTATAGCCTAGGCTATCTTCATGTAGAGCAATAATTCTTTTCTTCAGATCCTCAGAGAGTTCTTTGCCATGTTGAACTTCCAGTGACCAGTATGAGAGAGTGAGTGCGATAACACAACATTTAACACACCTGCTCTCCCTTCACACCTGAGACCTTGTAAAACTAACAAGTCACATGACAGGGAGGGAAAATGGCTAATTGGGCCCAATTTGGACATTTTCAAATCGCCAGGGAGGTTAAACATTAATTGCTGTGTGTTGAGTTATTTTGAGGGGAAAGCAAATTTACACTGTTATACAAGCTGTACACTCACTAGTTTACATTGTAGCAAAGTGTCATTTCTTCAGTGTTGTCACATGAAAAGATATGATAAAATATTTACAAAAATCTGAGGGGTGTACTCACTTTTGTGAGATACTGTATATTTGTATAATTAAGAAGAATCCAAGTGGTTCGCTCCTTCCAATCAGGTGGCATCATCAATTATCAAGGATAGGAAACACCGCTTCAAGTGAATACATCCCCCTATAGGAGCAAAGCATGATAAAAAGATAATGGGAAAAAGCATCTGAATATATGCCCAATAAGCATTAAAACAAAATGAAATGTAGTAAACCTCAAAAGTACCACTACATATGAACAGTTCATCTAAGGAACAAATCTATATCGTATATGAGGTTCATTCCGTGTGTGATCCTAGTATGCAAATGAAAGATCCACCACACCTCACGTTCCAATAGTCTACGATGTCTATCTCAACCCCCCCCCCAAGGTAACTTATTAACCCTTTCTAAACCATAGAAAGTGAAAGATGACATGTTTCCTGAATGTTGGTATTTGGATACATTTGACAAGCCATTATCTGCAGTATGTGCCATGAAAGTGTTCACTTACCCTAGTTCTAAGTGGCCTCACCCTGTGCCCCACATATTGCAGCTGGCATAAAGTACACTCCACTGCATATACTATATTATTTGTACCACAATTAATTTAGTCTCTTATTTTAAACTCCCTATTAGTGGAGCATGATTGTACTAAGCCTGACTTTTTCGAGTGTTTCCTACAAAAACGACAGGTATTTACAACGCAAGCATAAGTGCCCGTGTTGTGTAACCACGTCTTTTTTATGGCTTGTGGACTGAAAGAGGCTAGGGGAAAGAGTATCACTCAAAGTGGAAGCCCGATGGCTAGAAAATCTGCAGCCAGCTTCAACTACAGGTGTTAAATCTTTATCCGCTGATAAAATAGGTAGATGTTTCCGTATACTTTCTCTGACCTTCTTTAATTCATAAGAGTAAGATGTCACAAAGGTCAGGGGATTATTTCTCCTAGCTCTGCGACCTTTACCATGAGATTTCTCCAAAAGGGTAGTTCTGTCCTTACCGTTGGTACATTTATGGCTCTTACAAGGTCCTAATTTTTATACAGGTACTCCCACGCTCACAACCTAGAGGATACCACCTCACATTCCTCCAAAAAAGTGGTCTCCGTGGAGTAGTTTCTTTTTGCCCTGATGTATACTCCTATTGGGACCAATCGCACTGGTGTGCTGGGTGGCAACTGGTGACCAAAAGTAAAGAATTACCCACACACTCCTTGCAATAGGTCAGTGTATGAATGTCTCCAGAGGAGGTAAAGCCCTGCAATGTGATGTCCAGGAAATGGATCGTCTCATGATGTTTTTCAAAACTGAACTCCAAATTGAGGGAATTCCCATTGGCATATTCCACAAAGGACTTTATATCCAAATGCCCTCCCATATAAGGAGTAAGTCATCAATGAAACAACCATTTCTCCTCCCACCAACCCATGTAAAGGTTAGCTAACGAGGGGGAGAATTTGACTCCCATCAAGGCACCTTTGCACTGTAAATAGAAAACATTATTGAAAATAAAATAATTGTGCCTCAATAGGAAGTCCACTGTTAATATTATGACTTCTTTCAGTTCAATAGTATATGAGCTGTATTGTTCTAAATGAAGTCTTAATGCTTCTAATGCTAGTTCATGTGGAATGCTGGAATACAATGACTTAACATCCATTGCAATCCAGCTAAATCCATTAACCAATTTAGTATATTGTATGCCATTCAGAACAGGTGAGGTATCCTTCAAATATCCTGGTAACCTTGTGACCAGGGGTTGTAGATACTGATCAACCCAGTGGCCCAGTCTCTCAAAGAGTGACCCAATGCTTGCTACTATTGGGTGACCGTGTATAGGTGAATTGTTTTTATGCAGTTTAGGAAGATGGTGGAACATTGGGTTGTCCACAAGAAGGAATTCTACCATTTTTGAAGAAAGGATCTCTATGTCCAGCCCCTCATCTAGGAGATGTGACAGTTGTCCCCTGAACTTGGAGGTGGGATCATTAGATAAGATCCGATAAGTGTATGTATCATTTAATTGGTGCAAAGCTTCCGATCTATATTCCTCCGAGTCCAGAACAACAACCGATCCTCCTTTATCTGCCTGTCTAATGTCTAGGTCATTACGGGATTTGAGGGTTTTAATTGCTGTTCTCTGTGTTTTGGTCAGGTTATCTTTTGGAAAATGAGGTGATCTTTCTAATTTCTCTCCTAGCTTAACTAGGTCTTGTTCTACTAACATTTGGAACATATCCACTGCAGCACTACGGGTTTGTACAGGATAAAAGTACTTACTGCTAAAATGCATGTTAGTGTCTGCAGTGCCATGTACCCCTCCCACGGTCTCCATCTGTAGACTCTCCGGTGTGGATCGCACAACCAGATTTTGAGATCGCTCACACTGGGGGAGACACACCCTCTGAGACCATGGGTTCAAATTCAGTAGGAAAATGTTTTCTCAATACAATGTTACGAACGAACCGATTGACATTTAACAAAGTCCTAAAGACATCAAAATGTAACATAGGAAAGAAAGATAAACCCTTTGAGAGAAGAGATAATTCTGCATCAGTAAGTCCAACATGAGAAAGGTTAACGACCCTAGCTACATTACCAGAGTCCAAATCTTATGTTGTTACTGTTGTCCGCTCTTGCTCCTTGCTTGTCAAGAATGTTGTGCCTTCTGATGGGCCCGTCTTCCTCGTCTGGATTTTCTTTTTTCTTTTTCTTTGCCCCAGTGTCCGGTAATGGTGGGTAGTTTCTTGAAAGTGAAACATCTGTTCGGCTTGTGTCTTTTGAAAACACAGATGATGTGGAGCTCGGGAAGGCAGTCCAAGAACCCCCCTCCATCCGACACTTCTGATTGGGAATCAGAAAATTCAGGCGAGCTAAAACTAACATGTCTCTTTGTGTTATGTCTAGATAGCCTTCTCCTCTTAAGGATGGACTGGGGTCTGTCTATACGATTCCGTATGTAGACCTGCCCATTTTGATAATCCTGTAGGTCCCTTAAGAATTTCTGTCTTACCAATAAGATGGAAGAACTCACACTCTCAGCACAACATAAGCACAAAAAGTACTCAGAGCTATAGAGACTGTGGAATTTGTTTATCCTCCCTGAAGAAGCTCTAGCCATGCTTAGCCCATGGTGTTCGGGCTGCAGTGAAATAAATAACTACCTGATATATTGACATCCATCTCTGACCCTGGGCTCCCTCCCCTTTTCACCCCCCCCCGTCTCTCTTCTTTCACTATTTTCGGTTAACTTTTCTTCCTTCCTCTTTCTTGACATTATGAAAATGGAAAATGATAGGGGCAGTCCCAGGACTTACTGCAGGGGGTTTACCCTTGGATGTTACACAGCATAGATAACCTATGCAGCAACTGTATTGCAAAACTGTTACGTGTACCCTGACCTGACTTCTTGTGTTCTATTTACATGTATTAGAAGTATTAATGGTTACACATTGTTTATGTAATAACCTGGACATGCCTCTTGTGGTTTAAATAAAATATTTGAAAAAAAAAAGAATTACTGTCTTTTATTGTCCATGAGATTAAGTTCAAACTCATTAATGGAATTGACAAGATCTGTGTTAAGCTTTGAATATATTTCCAAAGTTTGATGGATCTCCAAAGACTGTACATAGGCAAAAGTGTCCCTGAAGTTTGTTCTAAGTCAAGTGGGCATCGTATAATACCCCTACTTCCCATCCAAGTTTTATCCCCTCAATAAAATAACAAAACAAAGTGCTAGACTGTTTTTTGACCGTGGGAGACTGTGGAGATTCGGTGTGCCTAGCTGTGCAGGGTGGGGGATCCCATTTCACTTGTGGCTATTTAGGGGGTGCGCTACAGTATTTTGTGACTAGTGTAAATATTTGAATTTGGTTTAGTAACAGCTTGTTGTAATCTCTGTACAGTAGAAATCAGATATGGCGAGGGAGGGTAGCATTAGAGCCAATCATGTGTGCTACATGGTATATGGCAAGGAATCTTCTGATAGCAAAAGAGAGCAGATTAGTGGGTTTCTTGGTCTGCAGTTGCTACTTTATTGGCCAGTTACAGTTGTGGGCAGGATGATAATCTAGCCGTATTAGTTAAACTTCAGTAGAGAAAAGTTAGGCCACCAATGTAAAAATCAGGAGTGGCTGGATAGAAATAAAAATCCTTAGTGAGTCTGGGGTCACTTTAAGGCCCCTTTCACACTTGTGCGAATCGATTTTACCACGATTTTACCGCGATTTTGAAGAGATTTGGGATCTGTACAAATTTGGTCCGACTTTGTTGCAACTTTGGCACAATAAAAACATATTACAAAGTCGTGCAGAAGTAGTACAGAAAGCGCATTTATATTATTCAGGTGCGATTTGCATGTGACTTTGAGGGTTTAACATTGAAGTCTATGGACCTCAAGTTGCAGCAAAGTTGGGCCAAAGTAATGCAGGGAGTACTCTGAAGTCGGCACGACTTGAAGTCATTCAGATATGAATGGTACTCATTGGAAATAATGGGGAATGACTTGTCATGTGACTTTGCAGTTGCAGGACAAGTCGCATAAGTGTGAAAGGGGCCTTACCCACATTATTATTAGGAGAAAAAAACTCATGTTTCTAAAATAGCATGTGTGCATTTATGTTTATTCTATTCTATTCTAATACAAAAGGATTAACAGACACATTTTATTGCTTCACTTTTTACATAGGACACCAAAGAATTCCTGAAAACATGCCCACAATGTGCAATTTCTTTTTTCATAAAAAAAAAATTGGCTTATTACTACAGGTACTTATATAGTGCCGCCAATTTACACAGCAATTTACGTATACAGTATATTATATATTCACATCAGTCCCTGCCCTCAAGGAGCTTACAATCTAAGGTACCTATCTCACATTCATACATACACATACTAGGGCCAATTTAGACAGGAGCCAATTAACCTGCCAACATGTCTTTGGAGTGTGGGAGGAAACCAGAGTACCCGGAGGAATCCCACGCAGACACAGGGAGAACGTGCAAATTCCACACAGGTAGTATCGTGCTTGGGATTCGAACCAATGCAAGGCGGAAGTAATAGCCACTGTACGACCCAGTATAAACCCCAACATATATAATGGTAGGAGCATATTATAAATGACACTGAATAAAAAGGCACACACATTTTTTTTATCTCTTACACTAATAACTTCACATTTTATGATATACAGTGAAAGCAGGACTCTTGTTTGAAATTACTTTAAAATAAAACATGGTCTGAACCAGTTCTTTTTTTTTAACAATCATTTTTACTGAAGACTGAAGTATACCAAGTTCCTTCTCCAAATCAATGCTATTTAAAATAGTCAATTGGGATCCTGCAGAACTGGTGCTCCATACAATCAAGACCCTGCTGTTATGTTTTGGTGGGTTACAATTCTATCTTGATGATGTTACTAGCATTTTGAACAACATCTGAATGTGTTTGGGCAATGAAAAGACACCTAATACTCCAACGTTTAAAACAAGATTGAGTATGCTGTCAATGTTTCCATTAATAGGTAGCATATTTTATTACATGTATCTCCCCGTATAATATATATTCTAAAAGGCATGTGCTTCTCATCTCAAATATCCTTCTGTGGTTAAGTTCAGATGTAATGACGGCTTCCAGCAGAGAGACAGGAATGCCCCCTGCCAGGCTACTGTCACTTGGTCTTGGAGCCACAGCAAAGATATCTTATCTATGTTCATCACATTTTTAGGTCATACAAAAGCAATCACTTGGCATGTTGATGACCTTGTCAAGTCTAAATGCAGCTACTGCTACCAACCAACATACTGATGTAGAACTCTATTTACAGTGGAGACTGTGTTTAAGCCAGAACGGAAGAACGTGACAGGTTTCTCTAAATCACAGACTGATGATTAAATGTTTATTTTATGTCACAGTCTGTTTACATGTGATGTTGTCCAATGGAGTTTATTATGTGCTAAGCATATGACAAGGGCAAGGCCCCTTTCCCACCAAGGTTCTGATCAGGTCCGCCTGCCAGTTTTTCAGGCGGGCTTGATCAGACCTTCCATTCAACCCTATGGACCAGCGGGTGTAAATGGACTTGTGCCCATTTGAACCTGCCTACCTCCAATTCAAGCTAAAAAAAAAATAAAGGGGATCCGTCCCCTTATGTCTCGGGCTGATTGGATCCGAGGGTAGTTGGGTGTAAACGGACAGTGGAGTAAACCTGACTGCCCATAGAGTAAAGCGGGCTCAGTCCGTGTCCACTCTGCATTAACCACTTCCCGTCCGCGTTGCGTACTTTTACTGCTGCAGAGTGGCAGCGTCCTGCGAATCACCATCTATGAACGGCGGCTCACGCGTGCGCTGTAGCAGGCAGGAGCGCACCGCTGGTGGCGCACTCTCGTGCCCACTGCACTCTGCAGGAGTGTGGTCGCGGCTCGGGCAGATTTGAGCTGCGATTGCTTGGGAGAGACTAAAAACGGGGAACCGCCGATGTAAACACGGCGGTTGCTCGCTCTGTCAGGCGGCATGTAAGAGATCTACTGATCCCTGTCACTGGGATCAGTTAGATCTCTTATGCCCCTTGCAGCCCAGCCCCCTCATAGTTAGAACACGCCTAGGGAGCACACTTAACCCTTAGATTACGCCCTGCAGGTTAACCCCTTCGCTGCCAATGACATTTACACAGTAATCAGTGGATATTTAAATTTCTGATCGCCGTATAAATATCATTGGTCCCTAAAAAGTGTCAAAATGTCCGACATATCAGCTGCAATATCACAGTCCCGAGAAAAATCACAGATCGCCACCATTAGTAGTAAAAAAAAAAAAATTGTAAAAACGCCAGAAATTAATTCTCATGGTTTGTAAACGCGGCAACTTTTGTGCAAACCAATCAATAAACGCTGATTGCAATTTTTTTTTTACCAAAAATATGAGGTAGAATATAAATCGGCCAAAACCGATGAATACATTTTTTTTAATTTATTTTTTTTGGATATGTATTTTAGCAAAAAGTAAGAAACATTGTTTTGTTTTTGCAAAATTGACGCTCTTTTTTTGTTTATAGCGGTGATGAGAAATGACGCAGAGGCAATCAAATACCACCAAAATAAAGCTCTATTTGTGGGAAAAAAAGGATGCAAATTTTGTTTGGGTACGACGTCGCACGACCGCACAATTGTCAGTTAAAGCGACGCAGTGCCAAAACGCAAAAAGTGCTCTGGTCCTAACGTGGGAAATCCTTCCGGGGCGGAAGTGGTTAATTGGGCAGACACAGACCTGTCATCCACCCGCTTTGCTCTGATCAGCAGGAGATAAGTGAACAGATCCCCTGCTGATCTAAATGGAGTACGCCCTGTGTGAAAGGGGCCTAAGAACTAAACCATCAAAATCAACAGGATAAGCTGGTATGGGACCTGCACTCTCACAAATTACTATGGGAAAAAATAATGGCCTATAACTTAGAGATTGACTGACATGCTTAGGGAGATGTGTAAATGCATTTCAGGTAAATAGGGAATGACAAGTCTGTGATCACTTACAAAGAAACATGTATGGCCACTTTAAGCTCAGCTTACGCTAAGCTTTTACTCTTTGTACAAATTATTCTGTTTCAAATGTTGCTTTATGTATTGACATACAGTACCTCCATAGGTCTCAATATGTCCGAATAGTATGGTTACCTCCTGATGCAACACAACCCACAGACAGCTAAATGCTGCAGTAATGCCCCGTACACACGGGATGACGATCGCATTCAACAGGTCGTACTCACGACGTTGTATGCGATATCGATCGTTCGTATGCGCGATTTGAACAGTCGAACATACGACGGTCGTACAAAGGAGTTGTATGAGCAGACTAGAAAACTTGGTCGTACCAACAAGCTCTCATACGACCGTTGTACCGTGTGTATAGAGCAGTTGGTACAACAAGTTGTACTGTGCAAAACACGCATGCTCAGAAGTCAGGAATGGCCAGATGCTAATTACATGCACCTGAACGTTCTTTCCCCGGACGTACGATTGTGTAGTGCAGTCAGTATGCTGCATAAAACAGCCAACATACGATTCAACATGGTCGTACGTGCGATCGTCGTCCCGTGTGTACGAGGCTTAAGACACAGAAGTTGAATCCATTGCAATTTTACTACTCAAAGTACCTTACTGAGGATGTTATTTTTCTCAGTCTAATGTCTGCTATGTAGACTACAAACTAACTGAGCATGGAAAAAGACAGAGAAGGACCAACCAAGACCATATAGCACTAAACAGGTGGGGAAAATAGAAGAAGCATACCAAATGTTACATAAGCATGTTGCTATGGTACTAATCTAACACTATATGTCAGTAAAGATCAGAAGACTAGTAACAATTGTAATAGATAGCAAAAGCAGAAAATAACATCACAGGTGGGACACAACACTCCTCACTTGAAATCTTTAAATTTCACTGTATAACATGAATAGGTCCATACAGATGATTTGTCCTTTGGACCTGTAAGAAACAAGAGACGCAGAACAACATTCAATGAAAAAAAAATGAGTTCCCAAGAAGAATAAACTCTGGGATGAATCTTTAAACCCATCAGGCAGAGAGGTCACAAAATGTCAAGCTGACAAGCTCAGGTGACTCAATTCCTACAGAATAAACTGACCAGATAATGTTGCCCTTTCAAGTCTTTCATGTCCTGGACTTGGCATTCTAGAAAAGTCCTTGAAACTTCAAGAAACCCCTTCAAGCGTGACAGATCTTGCAAAGCCCCTTATGGAACATAGCAGGGTAGTCTCTTTAGTTGAAAAAATCTTTTGACAAATTCAGAAGTCTCTAATTCCAGCTTGTGAAGAAAGGGATCTTCTTGTATGTTGACTGATGTGCTAGCTACTTGAGTTTCTCTTTGCAGAGGAGGTCCCAGGAGCGCCGCTGGGGGGACCCCAGAAGAGGAGGTTCAGGGCCACTCTGTGCAAAACCACTGTACAGAGGAGATAAGTATGACATGTTTGTTATTTAAAAAAAAAAAGACGAAGCTTTACAATCACTTTAAGGTCAGGGTCAAAAGTCAAGGTCAGGGATAAAGGTTGGATCAAAGGTCAGGGTCCATGTATGAAGTGCACTAGATGTAACAGTTGTATCTGCTCAGGCCTTGACAGATGAATCTTAACCACTTCAGCCCCGGAAGGATTTCCAGCTTAAGGACCGGAGCCCTTTTTGCAATTTGGCACTTCGCCGCTTCAAATGGTAATTGCGCGGTCATGCAATGCAGTAGCCAAATGAAATTTGCGTCCTTTTTTTCCCACAAATAGAGCTTTCTTTTGGTGGTATTTGTTCACCACTGCGCTTTTTAATTTTTGCGATATAAACAAAAATATAACGGAAATTTTGAAAAAAAATGATATTTTCAACTTTATGTGATTACAAAAATACAATAAACTAAATTTTAGTCATAAATTTTTGCCAAAATGCATTCAGCCACATGTCTCGGGTAAAAAAAAAGCAAAATCGCGTATATTTATTGCTTTGCGCAAAAGTTATAGCGTCTACAAACTAGGGTACATTTTCTGGAATTTCCGCAGCTTTTATTTTATGACTGCCTATCTCATTTCTTGAGGTGCTAAAATGGAGGGGCAGTACAAACCCCCCCCAAATGACCCCATTTTGGAAAGTAGACACCCCAAGGAATTTGCTGAGAGGCATGTTGAGCCCATTGAATATTTTATTTTTTTGTCAGAAGT
>BLSH010534970.1:757668-784232 GCA_018402905.1 Glandirana rugosa
AAGGAAGGATATAAGGATGTAGTAGTGATTGACGTCAGACGTCTATTATATGTAGTAGACAGGCCCTGTCTACTACATATAGACGTCAGTCACTACTACCTCCTTATGTCCTTCTTTCCACCCACATATATCGACATATGTCCCGTCTACTATTTGTTACATATAGACCTCAGTCACTACTACCTCCTTTCAACAATATATGTCCTTCCTTCCACCCACATATATATCGACATATGTGTTTACACTATTGACTGCACCACATTATTCATACACACATAATCAAGGCACTACAACTGCATTATAAAAAAACACATGTAGAATCTGCATTTGGTGTTACCAAATGACAAATTACAAAATGTGCCCATCAAATGCGGCCTCACTGTGCCCATCAAATGTGACCTCACTGTGCCCATCAAATGCGGCCTGTAGAGTACTGAGGGTGAACAGTATGTGTATATAGAGGGGGTGGATGGTATTCGTATATACAGGAAGGAAGGTGGGCGTATATAGCTGTATACAGGACAGAGATGTATGTCTGCAGTCAGTGATGATGGAGGAAAGTCTCTATATACAGGGAGCTGGGTGTATACAGCTATATATACACCCACCTTCCTTCCTGTATATAACAACTTTCCTCCATCATCACTGACTCCAGATATACATTGTTTATCATCTGCCCTGTATACAGCTATATACACCCACCTTTCTTCCTGTATTCCTCCATCATCACTGACTGCAGATATACATCATCTGTCCCGGACAGATGATGTATATTATCTGCAGACTGCAGTTAGTGATGATGTAGGAATATAGGAAGGAAGGTGGGTGTATATAGCTGTATACAGGGCAGATGATAAAAGATGTATATCTGCAGTCAGTGATGATGGAGGAAAGTTGTTATATACAGGAAGAAAGGTGGGTGTATATATAGCTGTATACAGGAGGACAGATGATATGATCTTTCCAGTCCAGCACAATAAGCTAGCTTCCCCTTCTCCAGCTTTCCAAAATATACTTCTCCTAACTGCTGCTGTTACCTTTGGTTCTTCACTCTCACGGTATGCCAATGCCAGTCCAGTGTGCCACTTTTTTCCTGTGACTGTGATGATGATGAGACTGTGGCCTAGGCAAGTCCTCCTAGTCCTTCCTTCCTCAGATGGTCAGACCTCCTCCTCCAGCCCTTCATTCCCACTCCAACCCTCACTCCTCATTCCACTTGAGTGGGCGGCGCCCTCCGGATATATTCGCACATCACACACAGTGACAGTCTGCTTTGCACTGCATTATGTGGTGACTCACTGGAGGCTGGACTCGTCGAGCGGCCGAGCGTCGAATCAGAGAGCAGCAGCAGCCATTGGCTCAGCAGTCAGAGTCAGAACAAAGTCTGCAGCGGCCACAGAGGCTGCGACGGACCCTTGCAGATTCCTGGGGGGGGCATTTGCCCCCCCTTGCCCCTACCTGCGGACGCCCATGCTCTGGCCATCTCTTGTAGTATGTCTGCAATCTCTGACCCTCTCCTGTAGTATGTGTATTAATGTGCCACTTTACCACTCAATTATTTGGGATTGCTCCACTGCTCAGTGAGTGGTAATGATGTGCATTAACCTGTAGCAACCAATCAGTGAACAGTAGTGATCTGCTGGATACCTCTCACAATCAACCAGTGAGCTGTAATGATTTACTATAATCTCTAGCAATCAATCAATGAGTGGTAATAATGTGCAGTAATCTCTAGCAACCAATCAGTGAGCAGTAAGGACAGTCTGTAACCTCTTGCAACAAATTTCAATCACTGCGTGATCTGCTGCAGTAATCTGATTTTGAGTCTACCTGCTATTTTTTGTATGTCTCAGAATAGAGGGGGGCCCAAAAGAAGTTTGCCCAGGGCCCAGTCAATATTAAAGACGGCCCTGGGGCTGGTGAATGACATGTGTGGTCATGAACGCTGGGGAGGCACGCTGGAGTTGATTGGGAGAATGCGATCTGAGATGGGTGTAGAGCCAGTGAGGACTGTGGTATCATGGGCAGTGGAGTTGGGCAGCTGCAGCCAGGAGGGCTGGCAGTGCCTGAAGAGGGCTTACTGGGATCAGTAGTCCACCAAGGGCAGCTAGCACTAGAACTTTCTTTTAGCTATACCGTTAAGGCCCACCGTCCCTGCCTGTAACAAGGCAAATTTGCTGAGGCCTGGCTGAAGCCAGTGCCAGGCCTAACCACGTGCTAGCTGTGCCTCAGAGAAAGTATTGTGTAGGAGGAAGAGAGAACTAGTCTGCAAGCAAGTTTTGCAGGAGGAGTCTGGTGCGTCTATATGTGCAGGGAGTGTACATAGTTCGGTCCCATTGCAAATACTTCAATTTCTTTTTGGGCATCTCATAAAATCCCAATCCCCATCCAAGTTCAATCCCCTCAATAAAAATACAAAAAACAAGTACATGGACTGTTCAATGACTCTGTGTGACTGAGAAAGTGGATGCTGGGCTGGGCAGGGTGACAGGTGAACCACAGCTTTCAGCAGCCCCTACGGGGGTACCGCTACACTAGATAATTAAAGCATATGTCTCAGCAGATATAAAAGACACAAATAGTATAGCTCTGTAATCATTAGCACATAGTTAAATGTATTTTTTAAATGCAAGCAGTGCAAGTACCTGAATTCGACCTGGTATCAGCCTCTTGCAGTTCCTGTATAGCAGGGATTGAGGGTGAGAAGAAGAAGCAACACAAGGAGCAAACCGGTTCATGTATCAACAAGAAGCATGTTGATAGGGAGAGAGTGACATAAGCGGATTACATGCTGGCCATCAGAGGGAATCTACTGATAGAAAAAAGTACTGTAAAGGGCCACTAACCAAACACCTAGAAAATGCAGCCAGGGCCGAGCCCCAACCCCCCCCCCCCCCCAGGCAATCTCACTCTTATTCACCAAAATACAAGTTTTAAAACGGATGGAAGACCACATTATTTCCCTCAAAAATCAGAGAAGATAAATTCAGGACTACCAGGGAATTAATCCAAACCTACTTGAACAGGATGTGACTGTGGGCTGTAACTTTGCCTTCCACACGGTTACATTAAAAAAAAAACTTAATTCACTGGATAACTCGGGATCTGTGGCCCAACAAACTAGAATATGTTTCATACTGATATTGCAGAGTTGCTACCTTTGGACAAATGGTAAATACATTCTTATGATTATTTCCACACTGTAACACCAAATGTCTTTACTGATGCTTTAGCTTTGAATGTGCTATCCATTTTATCTTGTTATTTTGGGATGGAATTCTAGTCTAGCACAGCGGAACACATACTAGAACCATAGCACAGAATATTTAGAAGCATGTTGGAAATACAGTATAAAAAAGGAAATCTGCATGGAGTTTGTATGGCCCTCCTTTGTTTGTGAGGGTGCCCTGGTTTCCTTCAGACAGGGTTTAATGGAATATTCATTAATGCAGAGCTGCAGCAGTCATCTTTAAGGAGACCACTTTGTAACGCTTGTGTATAGAGTAGCCTTCCTCAACCTTTTCTAAACAGAGGAACCCTAACTAATAACTTTACGGTCTCAGGGAACCCCTGCTGAAAATGACTATATCTACAACTCATGATACATTAGTGTGATGGTCAGTGTGAAGAATGCTGCTTGCACTTGTGGTCATTTGGAAGAATTCCCCTCTTACAGATAGCTAAAAGGATCAATGGTGACAGAAGTAACTTATCTGAGGGGCAGACATTAATCATTGCTCAAGGAACCCCTAGCAACCTCTGGAGGAACCCTAGGGTTCCACGGAACCCTGGTTGAGAAACCCTGGTATAGAGTGTCTCAAGTGCATGGAGCAGTCACCTTGGCTTGGTCTGGAGGATAGTGATTGGCTGATGCAACAGAGCTAGGGGACAGTGAACCAGGCTACTGGAAAATGGAGCTCTGTTGTGCCACTAGGCTGGAGAATTAAGAGAGGAAGCCACTAGGAGGACCACGTGCTGCTGCCACCATTTTTTCGTGCTGAGCAGCTGATTGAGCACCACAAGGTTGTAGTGAAGGGGGGACAGTGGTGTGTGGCCAGAGTTTGCTGGTGCTATCTAATGCTGTGCTACCCAGGAGAAGAGGGTTGATCAAAAACTGTAATGCTATATGTGAAGGGACAGTCCTGGAAGCAAGCAGGTACTGTATGAGGGAAAGAGAGTTGCTGCTGCTTCTGGATGAATGGATCACTGCCATAGCTGAATCATAATCGGGCGAGAACTCGGAGAAGCAAAGAGACTGAGAACCTTCTATTTGGGAGGGTGTCATATGGATGTCAGTGAGATCAGACTGTACTAGAGAACACTCCAACCACTCTCTGATATGAACTAGATTTTTAGTGAATCAAAGCACTTGTCCAGAGACCACCCAATCTCTTTTGCTTTTTTCGAGGGCCCCAACTTTGCCGGCCAAGGTTTTTTTTTATAATCAATCACTGGCCAGTGAGATAAAATTGAGACTGTTATAGCAATTTATGACCGTCTTTATATACTGTTTTTTAGTTAAATGCAGCTCAGTTCTGTTAATTACTGTTAGTCATAATACTACAGGTGTAGTATAATATCTCTCGAAATAATGTTGTTGTCAAATTAATTGTTTATTAACGTACACTTGCTAAGCCTTGATTATTTTAGGCTATACTTAGCCTAATTAATTATTTGAAATAGCTCAAAGTTTATTGACATGTGCGGGGTGAGCGAGCATATACTCCATTTAAAAACACACTGCCTAGTAAATTCAACATAAGCACAATGTGACGTGTGTATCTACATGTATCAAGTGTAGACAGGTGCACGGCCAAAAAATGTTTTTTTGTTGTTTTCATTTTATTCGTGATTTTTTTGGATCATTCGTTATGATCGAAATTCGTTATTTTGGATAAATTCGTACATTCCGAAACATTAGAATTCGGTTTGTTCCATTCGTATAGATGCGGTATTCGTTATTATCGGGAATTCAGAAAAATTTGTATTCAGTATGTTCCATTCGTATAGATGCGGTATTTGTTATTATTGGTAATTCTGGAATTTGGAAAAATTCTAATTCAGTACAGTCCATTCATATTGATGCGGTATTCGTTATTTTGAAAATTCGTAAATTCGGATAAATTCGTATTTGTTACGTTAACTAACAGGCAGACAAATTTGAAAGGAAATTCCAATACCTAACTAATTTAATAGTTTATGACTATTATTATAGTTTTTATTATTATTATAAATAAATAATAATAATAATAATAATAAAAAAAGCTATAGTAATGGTTAATAATTCATTACGTTCACTAACAGCCAAATTTGAAAGGAAATTCCAATACCTACCTATAATTTAATAGTTTATAACTATTATTATAGTTATTATTATTATTATTATTATTATTAATAATAATAATACATAATAATAATAATAAAAACCTATAATAATGGTTACGGTTAATAAAAATAATAAACTTAATAATTTAATTATAATTGAAATTATCCAAATGTTTTATGTCCTTTAGGATTTTCGTTCTTATTTTCAGATTTTCGTTCTTTCAAATTTTCGGATTTTCATTCTTATTTTTCAGATTTTCATTCTTTCGAATTTTTGGATTTTCGAATTTTGTTTTTTTCTTCTTTCCGATTTTTGTTCTTTTCAAAAATTTGTTTTCGGAAAAATTTGTGAAACAGTTTTTCGTTATTTGGATGTTGCGGAAGGAAACGAATTGCACATGTCTAATCAAGTGTGAGTATTACTGTGAGCATACAATTTGGTTAACCATGCATGACAATATCTAGTGGTATTTACTCAGCATTGACATGAACTTCAACAAATCTGGCCTATTCTGTATATTTACTTTATAATACATTTCAATAACAGGTGGTATACGTTTGATGCACATTTTGTATAGCAGAGTTAGTGAAATAGGTTTACACTTATTCCAGATTTCTTATGCTCCAGTGGTTACCTTTATACAGCCTGTACTAAATAAACCTGCCACTACATAATTAATGTTCTTTACTTCTTCTCTCAAGGTCTTTACTAAATAAGGGAATAGAGAATGTAGCAACCCATCAAGTACAGGATATGCTGATATGACACTTAACAAAGGGGAGACACAGCAGAAAGAAAGGCAATGTTTATACAGCTAAAGCTCAGCATGACACAGCATTGCAGCTTCATTCATAAAAGTACATTTACCCAGGATATGCACTAGTACTATGCAGAGCAAGAACCTTTGATGAACATTTGTCTTTCCTACCATAAACCTATACATTTTATTATAGGTGTATGTTTGTGTTGTTTTATTAGGGGATGTAAAAGAAGATTGAAAACGGAAAAAATATGGAAGATGCAATTATTGAACTCTCTGAGTTGATGTGACATTTTCTGGACCCCAGGAGTAGGTTTGTTTGCCTTTAGTAAATCAACCCATGTTTGCTTAAAGTGATAGTAAAATCTCGTTTTTTGTTTTTTTTTTAAATAACAAACATGTTATACTCACCTCCTCTGTGCAGTTGGTTTTGCACAGAGCAGCCCGGATCCTCCTCTTCTGGGGTCTCTCTTCTGCTCTCCTGGCCCTTCCTTCTGGTGAGTGCCCCCTCAGCCAGCAGCTTGCTACAGGAGGCACCCGAGTCACAGCTCCATGTATCCATTCAGACACGGAGCCCAGACCTGGCCCGCCCCCTCTATCCCCTGATTGGCTGATTGATTTTGATTGACAGCCGCGGGAGCCAATGACGCTGCTGCTGTGTCTCAGTAAATCATGAGGAAGGTCTGGGACAGCTAAGACACTCGTGGACATCACTGCAGAGAGAAGGGGTTTAGGTAAGTAATTGGGGGTTGCTGGGGAGGCTGCTACACACAGAAGGTTTTTTATCTTAATGCATAATGCATTAAGATAAAAACCTTCTGCCTTTTCAACAGGCTGGTGGTTCAGACACCCAAATATCGTTATATACATGGTATATATTTTTTTATTACAAACGTACATATCTACAAGGGGCTGACCCATGCTGCAGCTGTTTGCAGCTGCTCATCTGTCCCAAATGTAAGTGCTCAGGGTGAGGCTAAATGCAAACAGCTGCAGATTTGGCAGCCTCTTATTGATTTGTAGATGCTGTAGCTTTTGAGGATGACAAACACCCGGCATCCCTGCCAGAGCTTTAGGTCCCTTGCACACTTGGGCATCAAGCTGCTGTGTATTCCTTCTGGTGTTTTTGTACACCTGGGAGGCACAGGTACTGGACAATTGTCCCTGAATGCATAGGACCATAATTGATTGAATATGTCTGGGTACAGTGATCAGCCTCATACAGCCGCAGCCTGCCATAGACTGTAATGGCCTGCAGACTGTGAGGCAGAATGCTTTACCTGTGCCTCCTGGGCACAATAAAATGCTGGACGGGATGCACAGCAGCTAGGTGTGCCTGTGTGCATTTGGCCTATCACTCATTCCTGGCAGTGTACTGTCCACGTTGGCCATGTGTAGCTCATGCTGCCATGTAGGATGGAAGCAAGCGCTGTCAGTGCCAGCTGGGTTCCAGCACTAAGCCCTAAAGCTGATATGCTCTGCTTATGGGATCAACAGCAATAAGTATAATCACAGGGTGGTACTATAGGTGCACTGATAATACTCCGATATGCCATATTCTAATAAATGGAGAATACATTTGGGAATATTGGAAGAATTCTGGACTTTTTAGGCACATACATTACAAGTTAAAATAAATCCATAGCTTTATTTCACATCATTTAAAAAAATGTTGACATGAAATATTGCGAAAGAAAATATAAAAGAGCAATGCACCCTATCGGTTAGAATATCCCCAAAAGACAAACTTTTAATACATAATATGTTGAAACATCAATATACATATGAAGAGTATGGGGATTCCACAACCCAGAGAGACTTGACACAACATGTTTCGCAACTAAGCGCTTCTTTTTAGGTGCATCTGAATAGGATGTAAACATATAATAAGTACAATATATCAACATACAGAAGAATCCACAACCATATATACATGAACTCCACTATATTGAAAGCATACTGGTGTAAACTTACATCAAAATACAGGTATTAAAGGATGGGCAAAGGCGCAAGAACCGGACGATTGACCAGGTGCTTGTTGTTGCATTGGCATGCTCTATTTGTCATGTATTCAATGTATTCTGCCCATAGGTGTACCTGCATATGCCCTTTAATGTTGATGTGTGGGTTTTGGTGCTGGCCTGGGTCCCACTATCAGTGGGTGTGCAGCCGTGGATGCCATTTCAAACTGTGTGGGGCTGTTGGCATGCATCTGGGAAGCCCTGGGTGCTGGCCTTCTGTCCTATGTTGGAGGTGCAGCGTTCTATGTAGACCCAGGTAGATGGCTCTCTCTGCCATCAGTTGGGTCTCTCTGCCACATGTGCACTGTCAGCTGACATCCCTCCCACCTATTGGGTTGTGACGTGGTAGCTCTGCATATGTGCTGGCATTGTGCAGAAGGTTTGGGCAGGCTGGATGACATCAGACATCAACTGGATGGCCTTGGATGGTGTCCCAGCCAGGGCACATACATTGGATGGTACCAGGGGTGCGGTTGGGCGCAACTGGTGGGCGCAGCGGTGTGGCTGTATGTTGGCGGCTGGTTTTGCACAATATTCTTTGGACTTCAGGGTAGGTTTGCATCCAGTCTTAGTTTGTTGATATGGTTTGTGCATGCTGGGTGAATGTGATTGGACTATTTGGTTATGTATTATAGCAAGTCTTAATAGTTTTTCTTTGCAGTCGCGATCTGAGTGGAATCCATATTTTGGGATACTTAAGCCCACTCTGTTTGAGTGATTTTCCCATTGCTAGGTGTCCAAACCTTTATTGAAGGGATGGTTAAATCTGTATGGTAGTAGCATGTCCAAAAAATCAGTTCACCAGCCCCACCATTGAGGTACTACCCTCATATTAAAGTGAGCAAGCAGCAAATGGTATCTACTTTTATTCTCATTCTGAATGAAAGCTTGAGCTTAATACCTTTGGGGCAATTTGTTTGTTGCTATTTTGTAGGGTTTGTGGCACAATACCCCTTGAGGGATTAGAAAATTTGACTTAAGCTACAAACAGTAATTTGGCCCCCTCTTTTTGGATAAATATGTTTGCATATTAAGCTAACAATGTTGAAATTGTTGAAACACAAAGAAGGCCTTTCTAAGTGCAATAAAACAAGACTTTAAATGGCCAAAGGATAATTAAAAACACTTACAAGAAGTAAAATAAATACAGGCTCATCAGATAGCATGGGACATCCAGCGGGAAGTTTCCTTTAAGATGTAGCAGCAGCAGCGTGTATCCCAGACAGCCATTGGTGAGGAGCTGTGTGTCAAATGTCCTGAAAGAACAGCCGCGCTGCCGGGACAAGCATGGAATGCAGAGAAACGGATGTGACGTCAATAATCCTTTGGGCAATTAAAGTCTTGTTTTATTGCACTTAGGCCTCATGCACACTGAGGCTGATAAACAAAGGTTCAGGAGCATTTGGAAGTTTTTTCCAGCTGCTTCTGAACTCATTTAATGTTATCTTATCAGTCCATGTACACAGGGTCATTTAAGGTCGTTTCCAGGCAGTTGAGTTTAGAGGATTTTTTTGGAACGCAAAAAAAGGAGTTCAGACGCCAGTTCAGAGGCATTTGAAATGCCAAACAGCTTGTAAACGCCGCTAAATGCGACTAAAAGTGGTAACTCTTTTTTCAAAACGCTCCTAGACACGAACACGGCAAAACGTGGCTAAATGCGGCAAAACGGGCATTTTAGATACCGGCTTCTAGCTGTCAAAAAAATCGTTCAGGGGAGGTTGAAAAAGCGTCCCCGTGTGCATGAAGCCTTAGAAGCGCCTTCTTTGTGTTCTACCTTTTTACCACAGTTTGTTTCCCCCTAATGGAGTGCTGCTGAAGTGTAACTCAAGACTTCTGCCTATTTTGTCCCGTCTCCTACTTTGACTACACTGTGAACTTTTTACCCCTGGAGGGTCTATTTTACCTAGAGCGCCCAATATTCCACCTGTTTTGTCTAATGCTGAAATTGTGAATAGGTGTTTTGTTGCTTAAACCGTGGAAAGACCCACTAGATCCAGGTTCGTATATGCCTAGCTCTCTCCTACAAACTGATATAAAAATCCTTGCTGAAGTGCTGGCCTTGTGATTGAATAAAGTCATTGCTACTATCATACATTCAGATCAATTTATATTGGTTTATACCTCAAAGATTCACTTCAATTAACTTACACGGGTTATTTCTTAATCTTCAGTCCCAAGCAGATAACTGGGGAGATAGAGCATTGTTGTTGTTGGATGCTCATAAAGCCTTCGACAGCGTTCAATGGCAATACTTGTGGGCCACCATGGAAAATTTCGGTTTTGGGGAGATTTTTCATTCATGCGTAAAATTATTGTATAGTTTCCACAGGTGATCATTAAAGAGGCATGACGTATTTCACCGACTTTCTCCCTAGGTAGGGGTACTCGCCAGGGATGTCCACTGTCCCCTTTACTTTTGCCATAGCTATTGAGCCGATTGCAGCTCTTATTTGGGCCAATCTGTCTATATGTGGGTGTAAATATTGAGATACTCAAGATAATATAATGCTACAGTTGTGCTCATAAGTTTACATACCCTTTATGATTTCTTGGCCATTTTTCAGAGAATATGAATGATAACACAAAACATTCCTTTGACTCACGGTTAGTGTTTGGCTGAAACCATTTATTATCAATCAACTGAGTTTACTCTTTTTAAATCATAATGACAACAGAAACTACCCAAATGACCCTGATCAAAAGTTTACATACCCTGGTGATTTTGGCCTGATAACATACACACAAGTTGACACAAAGGGGTTTGAATGGCTATTAAAGGTAACCATCCTCACCTGTGACCTGTTTGCTTGTAATTAGTGTGTGTGTATAAAAGGTCAATGAGTTTCTGGACTCCTGACAGACCCTTGCATCTTTCATCCCGTGCTTCACTGACGTTTCTGGATTCTGAGTAATGGGGAAAGCAAAAGAATTGTCAAAGGATATGTGGGAAAAGGTAGTTGAACTGTATATAACAAGGGATATAAAAAGATAACCAAGGAATTGAGAATGCCAATCAGCAGTGTTCAAACTCTAATCAAGAAGTGGAAAATGAAGGGTTCTGTTGAAACCAAACCAAGGTCAGGTAGACCAGCTAAAATTTCAGGCACAACTGCCAGGAAAATTGTTTGAGATGCAAAGGAAAACCCACAAATAACTTCAGGTGAAACACAGGACTCTCTGAAAACATGTGGTGTGGCTGTTTCAAGATGCACAATAAGGAGGCACTTGAAGAAAGATGGGCTGCATGGATGAGTCACCAGAAGAAAGCCATTACTAAGCAAATGCCACAAAGTATCCAGCTTACAATATGCCAAACAGCACAGAGACAAGCCTCAAACCTTCTAGCACAAAGTCATTTGGAGTGATGAGACCAAAATTGAACTTTTTGGCCACAACCATAAACGCTACAGTCAACAAGACCTATGATGAAAGGTACACCATTCCTACTGTGAAATACAGAGATGGGTCGCTGATGTTTTGGGGATGTGTGAGCTACAAAGGCACAGGAAATTTGGTCAAAATTGATGGAAATATGAATGCAGTATGTTATCAAAAAATACTAGAGGAACATTTGCATTCATCAGCCAGGAAGCTGCGCATGGGATGTACTTGGACATTCCAATATGGCAATGCTCCAAAACACAAGGCCAAGTCGACCTGTCATTGGCTACAGTAGAATAAAGTGAAGGTTCTGGAATGGCCATCTCAGTCTCCTGACCTCAATATCATTGAGCCACTCTGGGGAGATCTCAAACGTGCAGACTTTTTGCCAAGAGGAATGGGCAGCTTTACCATCTGAGGACATAAAGAGCCTCATCCACAAATACCACAAAAGACTTCATGCTGTCATTAATTTTTTTTTATAATAATGATTTTTATTGAAATATACAAGATACATAACATCTAAAATTTGGCACTTCAAATCTATATATTCCTCATTAACATACAGATTATATCAATTATGTGTAAACATCTCTAAAAAAAAATGTATTCTACATCCTATTCCACAAATACAGGACAAAACAAAATATGGACAATTAACAAAAAAAAACAAAAACAAAAAAAAAACCCCACTCAACTCCTCCCTCTATCTCCTATCCTTCTAATTACAATTTACCCTCCAGGGGGCGCATCCTTCCGATAAGTATTATTCAGGAGAAGGTGAGAGACAAGGAGACACCTAACCCGTCTATATACCAACAGGGGAAGAAAAGAAAAAGAAAAAAAAGGGAGGGGAAGGGGGGAAAGGGAAAACCCCAACACTCTGTGCCAATGCACCGAATCCTTTAGCACACCAAAACAACTCCAAAATGTGGTCAACAATTACTCAGGTCAATCTACTCTCAATTCGTTACTCTTAAATAGTCTTCCTAAATATTCTTATAATCATTTTACTTCTATCAAAGTGCATAATGTGTACCATAAATTATTCTATGTGAGGGAAAGGGGAGACAGAGAAAAAAAAAGGGGGGTGAAAATAAAACTATTTGTATATATAATCATTTCACCTCAATCAAAGTTCATAATGTGTACTATAGGATACTCTGTGTACCCATTGTAGTGCCTCATTCTTCTAAATTCCTTGGAGAAAAAAAAAGGGGAAGGGGGGGGGGGCAAGTGAAGATTATATGTGTATATATAATCCTATTACATCAATCAAAGGTGTATGTGTACCATAAAATACTCAATGTGTTCTCCGTAGTGCACTGATATTAAAGGAGGCAATACGCGGCATTAAGAACTGGAGTATGTAAACTTTTTTTCAGGGTAATTTGGGTAGTTTCTGTTGTCAATATGATTTAAAAAGAGTAAACACAGTTGATTAATAATAAGTGGCTTCAGCCAAACACTAACCATGAGTGAAATAAAAGTTTTGTGTCATCATTCATATTCTCTGAAAAATGGCCAAGAAATCCTAAATTCTGCCAGGGTATGTAAACTTATGAGCACAACTGTATATACAGATGACACCATGCTCCTCCTGCGAGATACTGATGCCTCTCTTCGGAAGGCCATGGCTGCCATTACTTGTTTCGGGGAATATTCAGGAATCACCATAAATTGGTCCAAATCTGCTATTATGCTTTTAGATGATACCTCTTTTCTTCAAGCTTTAAGTATCTGCGCATATACATTACTCCTAGACCACTTGACTATGTTCACTTGAACTTGTCCCTCTTACTTACTCTTATTGGAGATAAGGTCAAAATTTGGTCTAGGCTGGTCTAACTCTTGTGGTAGGGAAAATCAACCTCATAAAAATGATTATTATGCCCCAACTACTACATGTCCAACACAACATTCCAATGGTTATCTTCCTAAAAATGTTTTGCATTATTAACTCTATTTTCAGAACTTTTATTTGTCACTCTAGGTCCCCTAGAATTGAATTGGAACAAATGCAGAGACCAAAGGAGGGTGGAGGCTTGGCCTTACCGAACCCCTGGTTATAGTACCACGCTGCCCAACTGCAACACATTACCAGGGCCATGGTACCAGGAGGGGCTTTTGTGGATCCAACTACAATCCTTCTGCTTTATGTTATGGGAGCAAGCAATGTCGCCATGAGCCTGGAGGCTCTGACCTTCAGCAAATCTAATAAACTTTTTCCTACCTATTCCCTGTAGCAAAAGGTGTGGAATAAGGCAAGGCAGATGCAGGAGGTTACAGGTTTTACTATATTTAGCCCTATCTGGGGGAATGCGCACTATTCCGAGCTGAGTTCTTTGCAATACAGAGCCAAGTGGAAACGATATGGAATTACACAATTGTTTCACATCTTTATGAATGGTAGGCTGTGTCCCTTCCCTGTATTGCAAACTAGATGTCGCCTTCCACAATTAATTTATTTCTATTACTATTACAGTTGCAACATGCTAGCAGGGCACAAGCCGGTGATGAAAACTGCAGGTACAGTCACCAACCCCCATATATAACTACATGTCAGAGGTGGAAACTTACAAAACCTATTCTGCTTGGACGATCTTCAGGCAGAAGAGGTTACGAAGCAGGCAATAGCAAAGGCCCTCTTTCAGGCATGTAAACTGATTCTTAGACACTGGAAGTCAACTGACCCACCCTCAAGCAAGGAGTGGATTACCCAAATGGGCGACACATTACGATTAGAAAAGTTTATCTTTCAACACAGTTCAGGCAAATTCCAAGCAGTGTGATCCCCCTGGCTAGACATGCTAGATTTGGCTCTTGCCGAATTGGTTCTGGACAGAATATTGTGATACTTTACACTTTATATAAGTTGGTGTAGTGAGGAAGTGGGGAAATGAGACTGGAGATATTGTACTGATGATATATTAAGTTTTGAGCATGTCGGATTATGGTTTGGTTATATGACTATCCCTGTATTGCTATATTGTCTCTGGAATATGTATTTGTATTGTTACTGTTTGTGTTCTCAATAAAGCTTTGGGATAAAAAAAGAAATTATGAATACGTATTTTCTATGGCAAATGAGTGACTGCTACGCTGCTGGTTGCTGTTTGCAGATGTGCCCCGTACCCATTTGGGGATCTAGGTGCAATACTTCTTCCTGTGCCTTTGCTCATCCTTTAATACCTGTATGCTGATGTAAGCTTACACCAAAATGTTTACAATATAATGGAGTTCATATGTACATGGTTGTGAATTCTTCTGTATGTGGATATCTTGTACTTATATGTTTTCATCCTATTCAGATGCACCTAAATAGCTCCTGAAGTATCACCTAATTGCAAAACATGTTGAGCCAAGTCTCTCTGGGTTATGTAATCCCCATACACTTCATATGTATACTGATATATTTAAACATATTATTCTTTGGGTTTGGGGTTAATACCACTTGGCGGACTCTGCTTTGCTCAGCGGGGTATCAATCCGCTGATCCCCACTGAGCAGGCGGATGACAGGTCCATCTCTGCTCACTGTGCTGAGACGGACCTGTCAGAGTCTCGCTCTCCACTATGGGGAGATCTCCTGTCCATTTTCATCCGATCCCATCCGATCCGCCAGACAGATAGAACATAGGGTCACCATCCATCTGGATTTCACAGACAGAATTGGATCGAATAGCACAACTGACATCCGCTGCCCCATAGGAGTGAATGGAGGCTCCAATCAGGTCCACCTGAAAATCTGACAGGCGGACCTGATTAGAAAGCCCGTGTGAAAGGTGCCTTAACCAGTTGCCGACCAGCCGCCACAGTTGTACTGCGGCAGGTTGGCTCGGCTGTGCAAACCGCTGTCATTGTACGCTGCCTTCTACAAAGGCAGAACGGGGATCCGCCAATGTAAACATGGCGGATCCCCATACTATCAGGGGACATGGCACAGATCTACTGTTCCCTGTAATCAGGAACAGTTAGATCTGTCATGCCCCTGTCAGTCCAGCCCCCACACAGTTAGAACACAGTGAGGGAACACAGTTAACCCCTTGATTGCTCCCTACAGTTTAACCTCTTCCCTGCCAGTAACATTTACACAGTAATCAGTGGCTATTTAAAGCTCTGATCGTTGTATAAATGTCATTGGTCCCAAAAAAGTGTCAAAAGTGTCCGATCTGTCCGCTGCAATGTCGCAGTATCGATAAAAATCGCCATTGCTACTAAAAAAATAAATAAATGATGTGACCTCATATGGGGCGGGACCTCCAGGTGATGTCATCTGGTGGCCACGCCCCATGCCAATATAAGGCACAGCACAGAGCGGCAAGGGCATTCGTAAAGGAGAACGCGTCGTGTCAACATGGGAAGAAGAAAAGAAGAAGAAGAAGAGAGGAAAGAGGACAGCGGAGAAGACCGGCAAAAGAGGAGAAGATGCCGCAGAGGAGAAGAAAAGACCCCTCAGAAGATGGAAGACCCCGCAAAAGAGCTGAAGAAAAGAAGACACCGGAGAGGGGAGAAGACCACCGGAGCAGATTTAATAAAATATTTTAAAAAGCTGTGTGGTTTTTTGTGTACATATTTCTTTCCAAGTAAATGGGTAGGGGTACGATGTACCCCATACTCATTTACATAGGGTGGGGGGCCGGCATCTGGGGGCCCCCTTGTTAAAGGGGGCTTCCAGATTCCGATGAGTCCCCGCCCCGCAGACCCCGACAACCACCGGCCAGGGTTGTCGGGAAGAGGCCCTTGTCCTCATCAACATGGGGACAAGGTGCTTTGGGGTGGGGGGGCGCAGAGCCCCCCCTGCCCCAAAGCACCCATACTCCCCATGTTGAGGGCACGCGGCCTGGTATGGTCCAGGAGGGAGGGGGCCGCTCGCTCGTCCCCACCCCCTTTCCTGGCCTGCCGGGCTGCGTGCTCGCATAAGGGTCTGGTATGGATTTTGGGGGGATCCCACGCTGTTTTTTCGACATGGGGTTCCCCTTAAAATCCGTACCAGACCAAAGGGCCTGGTATGCTCCTGGAGGGGGACCCCATGCCAGTTTTTTTTTTAAATTTGGCGTGGAGTTCCCCTTCATGATCCCCAGAGCACAAAGTGCCTGGCATTGTCGGGATCAAAGTCGGATCCCTGTTCACAGACAAACGGTCCAACTTTGACCCTATGTAGGACCGCAAATCGTACAGCAAAGTAGGATCAAAGTCGGGCCTTTTTTTGTCGGATAGTGTGAACCCAGCCTAAAGGGATGAGGTGGCAACCCTATTTCTAGCAGTGTGTTTGGACAGGGAGGAAAGAAATGTTAAACCATGCTGCTTAGCAACATGGGAAGGTTTCCAAGGGGCCTAAGTGCTACATGCACTTACTTTGCAAAGTAAATGTATTTGAGACTATTAAAGTGATGGTAAAGTCTCTCTATCTTTTTTTTTTTCAAATAACAAACATGTTATACTTACCTGCTCTGTGCAGTTGGTTTTGCACCAGACAGCCCAGATCCTCCTCTTCTCGGGTCCCTCTTCAGCACTCCTGGCTAGGGTTGCTACATCATCCCTTTAATCCAGGACATGTACAAATTACACAGGTTATGTGGCTGATTAAGGTGGTAATTAAACTCACTTGGTGCCTTATCGGCATTAAATTAGCCTCAAAACCTGCGTAATTCATGTGTGTCCTTTATTAAAGGGATGTTGTGGCAACCCTACTCCTGAACCCCCCTCCTGTTGAGTGACCCCACATCAAACAGCTTGCTATGGGGCACCTGAGCCAAGCTGCAGCTCCCTGTGTCCATTCAGACATGGAGCCACGGCCCAGTCCTCTCTCTCTCTCCTCATTGGCTCACTGACTTTGACTGACAGCAACGGGTGCCAATAGTGCTGCTGTCTCAGCCAATGAGGAGGGATAGTCCCGGACAGCCGAGTCTCTCGTGCAAGATCGGTGGATCGAGATGGGGTTCAGGTAAGTGTTAGGGGGGCTGTTGCACACGGAAAGGTTTTTTTATCTTAATGCATAGAATATATTAAGATTAAAACATTCTGCCGTTACAGCCACTTTAAGTATTCTTCTTTAAATGTTCTTCCACAACTGTTGGAGCGTGAATGGTTGTTGGTTGTTATAACTGTAAGTGTTTTTGTAATATTTTGTAGTATGGATCCTTGGAAGGTCATACATACATATGATTTATTTTACATCATTGTCTAATTTCATAGTAGAATAGTGGATATGTATTGGTATTTTCCACTTTTACCCTTGTCAATAAGAGATTTCTGCACAGGGGCATTGGATGGCTTCTTGTAGCCTCTTGAGCTGCTTTTGGCACCCATGCATTGAACATTTTTAACTGTTGATGTATGTTCTTACAGTGTTTTGGTTATGTATTTGGCAGCATTCCGAGTCTTATGATGAAAGCTGGTGTCTCAATTCAAAGGTTGAAGTAAACATCCGGCGAAAAAATGCTGATCCAATGTGCATTGCTTACACTCAGTTGAAGGTTTTTTTTTTATATGGATTATATCTAATTGGTTATTTAAGCCAGCAAACTGTGCTGAAGTGTGTGCTTGGTGGACCATTGCCTATGTGCCAAGTCTGCTGCATTGTACTCTTTTCTATGTTGATTTACATTTTTTAATTACTTTATTCTAAAGTCACAAGTGAAGTTTTAGTCAGCTCTGTTCATTGCAGTATCATTCTGATGTGTTTTGCATTGCAACACACTGTGGTTCAAAGAATTAACACAGACAGCCTATTTCGCCAGCCCACACTGCCACAATGCAGTGGTGTGAACTGACATCTAAAGCCTCGTACACACGGGACGATGATCGTACCTACGATCGTCTCAAATCGTATGTTGGCTGTTGTATCTAGCATACTGACTGCACTACACAATCGTACGACCAAAGAAAGAACGTTCAGGTGCATGTAATTAGCATCCGGCCGTTCCTGACTTCTGAGCATGCGTGTTTTGCACAATACAACTTGTTGTACCAACTTCTCTGTACACACGATACAAGGGTTGTATGACCGCTTGTTGGTACGACCAAGTTTTCTAGTTTGCTCATACAACTCCCGTTGTACGACCGTCGTATGTCGGCTGTTCTAATCACGCGTACAAACGATCGATTTCGCATACAATGGTAGTTTGTACCACCTGTTGTATATGATCATCGTCCCGTGTGTACGAGAATTAAGATAACAAGCCAAATTGCCTTGTTTTTGCACTAGGGTTGCAGTGACCAAGGTTTCCTAGCAAAAATGTTGTAAACGTGCCCTAAACCATGTTGGTCTAGCATTCTGGGTGTTGTGGTTCAGTTTAGTAAAAATAATTTTCATTTTATTTTAAATACACACGCAAATGCTGCAGCTTTGTGAGACATAATGACTAAAACAGTTTGGTCCTAATACATTTGAATATACAGGGTGGGCCATTTATATGGATACACCTTAATAAAATGGGAATGGCTGGTGATATTAACTTCCTGTTTGTGGCACATTAGTATATGTGGGGGGGAAACTTTTCAAGATGGGTGTTGACCATGGTGGCCATTTTGAAGTCGGCCATTTTGAATCCAACTTTTGTTTTTTCAATAGGAAGAGGGTCATATGACACATCAAACTTATTGGGAATTTCACAAGAAAAACAATGGTGTGCTTGGTTTTAACATAACTTTATAATTTCATGAGTTATTTACAAGTTTCTGACCACTTTTCTGACCACATCATCTGACCCCCTTAGACTTTTTTCTTTGGGGTCATCTGAAGGCAATTGTCTATGCTGTGAAGATACGAGATGTGCAGCACCTGAAACTACGGATACTGGAAGCCTGTGCTAGCATTTCTCCTGCGGTGTTGCTATCAGTGTGTGAAGAGTGGGAGAAGAGGGTTGCATTGACAATCCAACACAATGGGCAGCACATTGAACACATTTTATAAGTGATCAGAAACTTGTAAATAACTCATGAAAGAATAAAGTTACGTTAAAACCAAGCACACCATTGTTTTTCTTGTGAAATTCCCAATAAGTTTGATGTGTCACATTACCCTCTTCCTATTGAAAAAACAAAAGTTGGATTCAAAATGGCCGACTTCAAAATGGCCGCCATGGTCACCACCCATCTTGAAAAGTTTCCCCCCTCACATATACTAATGTGCCACAAACAGGAAGTTAATATCACCAACCATTCCCATTTTATTAAGGTGTATCCATATAAATGGTCCACCCTGTATATATTTTACTGTATAGATGCGTAGCGCATGACACAGTACACTGTATATAGTAGCACACAGTGTCCCCAATTAACAGAGAAGAAGCATGGAGCTAAGTTGGCTGGCCTGCCTATTGAACACAATATTATTCAAACCTTCGTTCTTTTTTTTTTTATCCCCCATCAATATGAAGTACACTATATTGCCAAAAGTATTGGGACACCTGCCTTTATACACACATGAACTTTATTGGCATCCCATTCTTAAGCCCCGTACACACGGTGCGACGGTCGTATGTTGGATGAGAAGGCTTGGCTTGCAATTTCTGCTCGAATTCATCCCAATGGTGTTCTATCGGGTTGAGGTCAGCCTTGTGTAGGCCAGCCAAGTCCCTCCACCCCAAACTCTCTCATCCACATTATATGTCAAAAGTATTGAGCCACCCATCCAAATCATTTGGTGGAGGGGGGATTATGGTGCGGGATTGTTTTTCAGGGGTTGGACATGGCCCCTTAGTTCCAGTGTAGGGAACACTTAAGGCATCAGCATACCAAGACATTTTGGACAATTTCATGTTCTCAACTTTGTGGGAACAGTTTGGGGATGGCCCCTTCCTGTTCCAACATGGCTGCATTCCTGACCTCAACCCAAAAGAACACCTTTGGGATGAATTAGAGACTGCGAGCCAGGCCTTCTCATCCAATATCAGTGCCTGACCTCATAAATGAGCTTCTGGAAGAATGGTCAAACATTCCCATAGACATGCTATTATAGCTACAAAGGGTGGGCCAACTCAATATTGAACCCTATGGGCTAAGACTGGGATGCCTTTAAAGTTCATGTGCGTCCCAATATTTTTGGCAATATATTGTATTTGCTGTGTACATACAGGATTGTAGAAAGCACAGCAGAACAGAGCTAGCCATATGCCGTACACATTTTTTTCAGCCCTAACTTGGTGAGCTATCTTCTTTCAGGAAATACAAGAGTTGATACAACAACTAAGTATGGCTACTCAAGAAGAAATAGATGATGATCCAGCTTGTTATCTAAATGACCCTAAATGGGGTCCGGATAACAACCCCTCTGCTGAAACACTGTCAACTGATCGTGTGAGCAATACTGAATGGTGTAGTCGTTCAAGGTGCATACCTATGCCAACTAAGGAAGAGTACAGCTGCTGCAAAGAATTAGAGGTCCTTCATGAGTACTTAGAAAGAGGACTAAACTGCATTCTGAAAGAACAATCTCCAACAAATTAGCAGGCTAAAAGAGGGAGTGCTGCTTAGTAACATCAGATTTTCAAAATACTTTCCACGTTCTAGACTGAGAGACCAACCAAAGAGGAACATCTATATCTTTACTTTTACTTCTCTAGTCAATCATCTTCACACCAACATAAAATAAGGAAGTGTTCAATAGCATGTGTATTAATTATGTATTGTTTTTAAAAGTAAAAATATTAGCCTAACTCCAAATGACATATATGATACAGTTTACCATTAGGTTAAAACATTGCCCCTCCATAAAACCATTATTATTCCTGGTGATCCTGCCAGTAAGTGTGTTACTTTTTCTAATTTCTTTAATTAACCAGGGTGTATGGAAAATGTGACATCTATCAGTTTTACACAAACTAATTAAAAAATTTAAAAAGAAGTATGGCCAAATCTTTTTTGTTCATACTTCTCTTGTGGGTCACAGAAGTGCACTTACTTGTGCTTTCCTGTGATTCAGAATCAGCCAACAGTGGACTATAGCCCAATATCAGCTGACAAGACAGAGCTGCTCCAGGCTCTGGAAGGATCCTGACCATATTGTTGGGATCCACCCAGCTGCCTGATTGACAACTGGCTCTGGCTCCTAGTAAGAGGCTGAGAGCCAAAGCCAGCTGCGCCTGCCCCCTCTCCAGCTCAACACTCTAATGAGCGCTGAAGGGGCAGAGTAGAGAGCGGGGACTGGCGGTCACCACTCTCTGCTCTGGAAAGATCTGAGTGATCAGCAATCGTGTAAACACTCAGTTCCTGGGGGATAGCTGCAACATCACACCAATGCTGCAGCACGGAGGCGAGTATGTATTTTTGTTATTACCCCAAATTCTCCTTTTACACTAAAAGAGATGCTTACATTTTTGTCACTTACAAAGAATGAGTCAATTTAATAAAAATGTATAGGCTAACAATGCTCCTCTTTAACAGTGGCTATGCTGTTCCTTCATAGATATGGTGTAGTCACCCTATGATAGACAGTGTATTACTATCATGATTAACTGGTAAAATGTAAGTTAAAAAATGTAAAAAACATATACCCACCACATCTAAGGACTGGTAGGCTGCAATAGATTACTTGTTCTATCCTATAGTAAATCATTTTTTTACACAACACTGGGACCTTTTTCACAGAGATATTACTTCTCCATTTTGTTAGCTACCTTCACATCTATTTTTACACGTAAAATGTTAATGCAACTTAATAATGGAAATAAAATGTACTGCCATAGGTCTTAGAAAGCACAACACTCAACAGTAACTAGGGTTCTTGACAAAACAAAAATTATAATGCACAAATACCCCCAAAAAGTCCAGTGTAGCAAGATTATACTTTTTAAACTCCAGGAAAATGTAACCCGCAAATGTGAAATCTTTCAGGTGCTGTAGGTCTTCACAATCCAAAAATGCATCATCATCTGAGTTATAGCTGATGAGATCCTCTTGTGAAAGATGAAAGGATTTGTCTAACTCATTGGAGTGCGTTTCATCACTAGAGAGTTCTTCACTTTGTAAGACTTGACTGGCTAGGTAAACACTTTCACTGCACTGCTCAACTTTAGTTTCAGTGGATGAAGATCTTATGTTACTTGCCAAGCTTGTAGTTGGAAAATAAATTGAAGTTTGTGTCAGAGTTGTTGGTATTTCACTTCACCCACTTGCAATATGCTTGCTGGATGTTGGCTGATTCTGCAATGTAGGTGGTGTCACTGTCATGTCCAGATGGGTTAACAAGGTAAGAGTTGGTGCTTCGACAAGGTTAAATTGTACTGCTTGATTTTTCCCAGCAGATGTTTGAATTGCTTTGTGCTTTTTACACCCCGAAGGTAAAGGATTAGTGGCAGAGTTTTTCCTTTTCAACTCAGTGTTAGTTCCTATAGAACCTTTGGTAACATGTGATGCATGGATGTCTACATTTGATGCAGACATCTCCACAACTATGCTTGCCAGATTCAGTTCTACCTTTTTCTGGGGTTCTTCTGCGCTTAAACTTTCCAGAACCAGTTGCAGTGTCAATCGATGGACTAGGATCAGGTTCAATGAGGGTTGGTAAAGCATCAGGCTTTAATACTTGCTTACCCTTTTCAGTCTCCCAGTAGCTGTCTTTGGTGAATGCTTTGAAAACATTTGAAAATGGTCATACTTCATGCCCATAAAAAACCTTGCTGGCATAAGCATCCAAATCTTCGTTTTGTTGTCCAGTTTATTTGAGCTATATTTTTATAATGTTAATATCTTTTGGAAAAACGTGTAAGATGATATTTGGATCTTTATCCTTGTGATAAGAAGAGCATTGCTTGACAACACAAATTGGCATTCTAAAGTCTTCTTTCTAGATATTGTAGAAATATTATCATTAGAGAACATATATGCAACTTAGTGTGGACTATAAGTTATGTAGAAATTGCCTTGTTGATAAAATTTTGGGGGGGATTTTACATTTATGCTTTGTATCATTTTAGAAAAGGCAATAAAAATATATTTAGAATAATTATATTTTATTTAACCCAAAAGTAAGACAGTCCAATAGGCTAACAATTGCAATATGATGCGATGAGCATAACTACATTCAGTTGCTAGATGCAGATACCTTTCTAAATAGAATAAAAGTCATGAAGAGGAAACCTGTTGAAAAGCATAAGAAATGGGGCTTTTCATGAGTATGAATGTGTTGGCAGGTGTATGTGCCCTTTAATTGTTGCCCCTTCTGTGATGTAGTGGATGGAGTTTATGCCCATTTATATACACAACTGTGGGTGGGGCCTAGTGGAAGTTGGGGGGAGAGAGAGAGAGAGACAGAGACAGAGAGAGAGCACTTTGCAAAACCAAACTGCCAAGGTGACTAGAGGAGGACACATGGAGAGGAAGATGGAGGAACCTTGCTGCTCCTAAACTTCCTGTGGCTTGGTTCAGGGTGACCTCAGGGCCTGAGTGAGGAATACACTATATCAGAGAGAGAAGCACTCTATATGTGCAACCATCAGTGGAAAGTGTCTGGCAGCATCTGGGAACATGACAGATGACAAATGTACTGATGTACTGTTTTTCATGCCTAATCTAATGCAGTAAAATGTTGAAAATGCTTTTGACGTAGACATTCTTTATTCTGGGTAACAGGTTTGTGGCCAGGAATATGAAGGAGGAAGGGACCAGCTTAGGTGAATGATGGCGTACCTCCAAAAGGACAGGCAGGTGACTATCATGTCCAAGAAAAAGTGGGCTGGGGCCAGATTCAGCTTGGTCAGCTTGGTGGGAGCCACCATCCAATATTGGGACCCTTACAGATGAGCTACGGTTTGGGGGCAACCCCACAGGAAAATGTCAGATGCAGTAGTCCACAAGCCAAAACAGCTGTTCACATGTCAATTCCCTCCCTATAGCCAGGCATTACAAAAGGTGGTGACATCACCTAATATGGGCAAATGGCCAACTTAGGACTATAATGTCACCAGCTTCCCTGGTTCTTTGTTATGTGCACCTGTGGACAGGAATTTCCCTGGCCACAGCTGACTGACCACAGCAAATGAAAAAAATCCATAGGTGTACCCCCATAATTCATACCAGGCCCTTTGAACCTGGTATGGATTTTAAGGGAGACCTCATGCCAAAATGTATTAAGAAAAAGGGCATGAGGTCCCCCAAAAAATCCATACCAGGCTCAAAGGGCCTGGTATGAATTATGGGGGTATACCCGTCCAGTTAACAGTGGGAGTGGCTTAAAGGGGTATGGCTTAATAAAACCTAAGCCTACTTTTCTCTGGGTCAATTGGCGCTAATGCACGTTCAGCCGCGTTAACCAGCGTTTCTCTGCCCTCTGCTATTTTCCACTCCCAAATCCAATTACTACAGCTTAAAAATATCTGACGCGGCTTAACACCGTATAAAGCGTTAACACGCATTTAAGGCATCATACATTTTTTGAAGATTTTTAGTGTTTCTTTGCAGCACTCCATGTTATTCATTAGCCCCATAAAAACTCAGACGTTTTTGAACTGTAGATTAAACTGTAAATCGAACGCAGGACCTGCGGGTTCCGAGGCTGTATCTTTTTGGCATTTTTGACACTGAGCAGGGAAAACGCTCACTAACACTCACTGAGGCGCATTGACGCCGTAGCGATGTTAACCGGCGTTTTTAGTGCTGGCGTTACCAGGTTAAAAAATAGCAGAGGAATGATTTTTAAAAACGCATATTGACGCCAACGCTCACCGATGTTTACTAACGCTCATTGACGCTGATGCAAAACGCTGACGAAAACGCAGATTTTTGCCTGATGTCGGTCCCGACGTTTTGCTATTACGCCCGTGTTTATGAGGCTTAACTGCGTCTGGCGTTTTTACAGCTGTAACGCTGCTGCTCCAGAACATACAGGCCCTGGGTTTTTTTCTTTGCCGCTTGAAGATGCCTGTGCCATTTACAGCTCCTAAAGGCCTATGTGTACATGGACACATAGAATAACATGGAGAGGCATTTTTAAGCTGTAAAAAAAAATGCCTGGCGCCCCTAGGAGCAGCCATAAAAACGTTCAGTGTGCATAAGGCCGTATAGTTGAAGAAGGTACTTTCAGGATGGAGAGCAGTATGTGACATCAGATAGAACATGTCACCCCCACCCCCCCCCCAGCATTCCCATGCCTCTCTTTGCACAGGCAATCACCAACACACTCATGTGGCAAATCCCATCCCAGGCTGCATTTAGAGGTGCCTGCTAGGCAGCGGGCTCTCCAGTCACAATCCAGTTCAGTATAGTAGCATCAAAAAGTGCCCCCCCACCCCAACATTCAAACACTGTGCGTGGGGCAGCTACTTCTTCTGGATGCACACCCACCCACTTGTTCTGGCCTCTACTCTATTGTAGTGTTGACTTGACTGGCTCCACGCCCAGATGTACACTGCAGGTCACCATTAAAAAGAAGAGCAAGGGCAAATAATCATCCTGCAAAAATTACTACACTAGCTAAGAGGCGAGAGACCAGGGAGACCATGCGATATCAGCATGTGACATCATCTACAAGCCCCAACAGAGCCAGGAGAAGACACATTCCTTCTCTCCGACTTGCTTCAGACCAGTCACAGAAATGTTGCTAAGACTCTGCAGCTGCCTGGGCCAGGGACACCATTCATAAAACTGGAAAGAAACCAGGGACGCATACTTTTAACTGGGGACAACATTGGAGACACTTAGTTCCTCAAGGACAGTGCCCTAAAATCAGGGACAATTTTTCCTGGGAACAGTACCCCAAAATTGGAGACTTTCCCCTGAAACCAGGGACATCTGCTCTCCCTGGAATGCAGTCCACTAGGGTATAAAAGAGGACACAGAACATAAAAAGAACTTACAGTCTATCGGGGTATAAGGGATGATACAGAAAATAGAAGTGACAATTAGGTATAAGTGAACAAAAGACAATGAAGAAGAGCTTGCAGTTCAATAAGGTATAAGGGAGGATACATAAGGCAGTTGAGTTTACAAGCCATTAGAAGGTATTCAGGAAAGGCATTTAAAGTAAAAGCTGATTGAAGAGCTATACTTCAAAATCACCTTGATGCGCACAGGTCCTTACCTGTTCAGGTGAGAGTTCTGAGAGCACAGATCCTGTTGAAGCACCTTAGAAATGG